>JAFBJQ010001541.1:122063-156724 GCA_016785345.1 Trinectes maculatus
GACGTATGTGCGTGCGTGTGTTGTGAGTGAAGGTGAACAGTGATAAGTGACGCTAGCCAGGTTACCCTCAAGATGTCGGCTCACACTAAGAAAAGTTGGTAATGAATGCCGTGTTTTCAACAACACATGGACTGCCAAGTATTTCTTTGTCAGAAATGAAAGGTAAAGCTTAATCTGAAGAACAGAGCGTCCGACTTTTTTTTTTTTAACATGTCCTGTCCGACGTTGACTGTTGCGATGTACGTGACACCACCCAGCTACTGTGTGGCCCGCTGACACAATTCAGGTTTCTCATGTGGCCCCTGGTAAAAATTAATTGCCCACCCCTGGTCTAATGTGTATAGTGTCGGCAGATCAGGCGGTGTGAATCTGCGCTGAAGATGAGTGATTTCCCAAATGTTTGGGGCAAAAATTCCAGCCATCACAGTCAAAGATTGGTTGGAATCTATAAATCTTTTTTTTTTTTTTTATGCATTTCACAGACATTATAATAAATCAATTTTAACAATATGGTACATTACTTACCTTACCTTAGTCATATTTTGTTGCACTTTAAATCCATGGTGGGTTTTGTTCTCACTGTCATTAGAGCAACCTTTGGACTTTCAGTGTCATAATGTGATGAGCGAATGTACATCAAACTCTTGGGTCATCTTAATTTTCCTATAACTGTGCTGTAACAACGTGTGCCATTACCAGAGGACTCATGTCTGAGAGGAAAGTTATGATTGGTGCATACATGAAATCATACAACAAACATTGTTTCAAATTTTTATTTGTACGTATGACTGGTTCCTTTGTGTGGCACAGGTGAGCACATGGTCATAGTGGTGCTGTGAAGGATGGCTCAGAAAGCTCACTTGTAACATAATCATGTGTAATGTTAATAATGTGTAACAACCCTATACCCTAACATAAAATTGTTAACAACAATACATGTACAACTAAAAACTGTTGAAACTGTAAGTATTAATTCACAGATAAAGGAAGATCTAGACAGATGGGCATCCATGCCCTTAGATTTTGGCAACAAAATTACGAAAATAAAAACAAATAATTAGCACTACTCTGCCTGTTTCAGTGGAAAAGCATGCAAAGCATACCGTACCGCACCGTGTTGAGCTGACCCTGGTGGAAAAGCACCTAAAGATTACTATTTAGCGGCACAAATAAGACCGCTTCTGCTCTGGTGCAATAAAGATTACCTTGCAAAATGGAAAGATGTAGAGTTATCATTGTCAAGACAGGTCTATACAGAGCTTACTTGGAAGCCCAATGTTGGCTAAACAACATGATATCCAGAGCCAATGGGTTAGGTTCTCTACAGAAACCTGGTTTGGTCTGGTCAAACAACTCACCATTCAGAAAGAAATTCGAATACTAATGTGGCCAACTCACTGTCCAGATTTCAAGCCAGCTATGAGTGATGGAGGCTTCATCAGAGTTGGCCCTACCCATTGTGGCGCCCCAGGTGAGACTTTATATGGCGCTCCCCTCCATCTGTGATTTACATACGCTTATGAAAGAAATTGAATAGCATTGTTTTTGCCATTGTCTTTAATTTGATTTTACCCTATCAGATAGATACAGCCTTGACAGATTCAATTCCTGCACTACTTTGACAAAACAATTAAAGTAAAGACTTACACAGGAAAATTACAGGAAAATATATAAAATATCACCAAAATGTTTATCAAAGCTTATAATGCAAAATTGCCCAGAAAGATCATTGGTGAACTATACAGACATATTGTGGAATTAAGACATTACATTACATCAATTTAGCAGACGCTTGTATCCAAAGTGGCTTACAAGCGCATTCAACAATGAGATATACCCAAGAGTTACAAGAAGTAAATGAGTACATAAATATATTTACGCGGAAGCTTCAAGTGCTTTCTGTCAAGTGCTTGTAGTTTTTAAGTTATAATTAGGGAGTGAGGTCAGCCTGAATAGGTGAGTTTTCAGTCTGCAACGAAAGCATTGGAGAGATTCTGCTGTCCTAATGTCTATGGGAAGCTCGTTCCACCATTGAGGAGCAAGGACAGAGAGCAGATGTGATTTAGTTTGGCGGTGGCTACCCGCCCCTTGCAGTGAAAGAGTGGCAAGCCGTCTGGCAGTGGTAGATCGGAGTGGATGGGCTGTAGTGTTTGACCATTTTCTGAATATAGGAAGGGCCTGAAGCATCCGCAGCACGGTAAGAGAGTACCAGTGCTTTGAATTTGGTTCCAGACACTACCGGAAGCCATTGCAGGGTGCTGAGGAGCGGTGTAGTGTGGGAGAGTAGGTAAGTTAAAGACCAAACTGGCCACTGCATTCTGGATGAGTTGCAGAGGTTGGATGGCAAATGCTGGCAGACCAGCTAGGAGGGAGTCACAGTAGTCCAGGTGTGAGGTTACAAGAGCCTAAACCAGAACCTGCGTTGCCTTTTCAGTTAGGAAGGGGCGTATCCTCCAGTTGTGGAGGATGAGTCTGCAGGAGCGGGTTGTCGCTGCAATGTTGACAGCAAAGGACAACTGGTCCTCCAGTGTCATGCCTAGGTTCTGGGCTGTATGAACAGGAGTTACCAACGAGTTCTTTGTTGTGATGTAGAGGTTGTTGGAGGGAGACATCTTCTCTGGTAGAAAAAGCATCTCGGGCTTGTCCAGATTGAGCTTCAAGTGGTAGGCCATCCATTGAGACATGTCAGCCAGACATGTGAGATTCTTGCAGCCACCTGGGTTTCTGATTGTGGAAAGGCCCATATCAGCTGAGGGTCGTCAGCATAGCTATGGTAGGAGAAGCCATGGGAGGTGATGATGGAGCCTAGTGAAGAGGTCACACAACAAATGATATTTTGGCAAAATATAATTTATTTAATATTTAGGCATATATTTAGGCAAAATAGGAAAAAGAATTGGAAACTGTAATTACTTCTGAAAACTGGACAAATATAATTAACGCACAACTCACAACTACAGCCTCACAACTATGGAGGGATTTCTCTTGGAAAAATTGTATCAGATTCTTTTTAAAACCAAAGAGACAGGACTACAACATGGCATATCATGCATATACTATATGTTCTGGAGATGCCCCATTCTTTTATTTTTTTTGGAAGGATTTTTGGAGGAGTCTTGTAGTATAATCTTAATCTTACCTGTTTATCATTTTATCTGGGCAATATGAATTTAGACCTATCATAGAAAGACAGATACCTTCTAAAAATCTTTGTAGAAGCGAGCAAAAAGCCACAACATTCTTGTTACATTTTTATGGCAACACAGAAACTCTCACGGTTAATCAGTGGGTGGGCATGATTAAATAAATAAAAATAAATAAAGACATGAAAACTATGGAACTATTGACTTTTAATCTTAGATTACAAAGGAGCAGGGGGGGCGAGGTTAAAAAAAAAGACCAGTATTACTGTAATTAGTGGCGATCAACTTGCAACCCTATGTTTATTGCTTTATGTTCTCCCCTTTTTTTCATGTTCTGTACCTATAAATATGTGCACATGATTGGGCGCAATTGAACATGTATGCTTACAACTACTCAGACATATGGGAGTATACATGTATGTGCTCAGGCACAATTGTACTTGTGGTAGTTATACCACAGGTACACTAATAAGGATACTAGATGGATAGCATTTGATTTAGTTTGGTATGAAAAAACAATACATGTTGATTGAAGACTGGGAAAGAAAAGCGAAAGTAAGCCCAGTCATTTTTATTAATTGTATTTGAGAAAGTGTGGAACCAACTCACCTGTCTCTTCCTCCTCCTACTCATGGTGTTGCAGCAAAAAGGCTTCCTCAGGGGGCCCACACACCATTTATGTGTTCCAGCAGGGAGAGATCAAGGAGGAAGGCATTGCAGTGGAGTTTAAGCTTTTGTTTGGGTCATAATATGTGTATATCTTGGTTAAGGGTTGTGTATATATTTATGTTAAATGATAGGTGGTGTTTTTAGAGGGCACCTGTCCATTTGGTATGTGCCATTTGAGGGTGTTGACTGAGAGAGTTATAAGAGGCAGTCAGTTGGAGGTTGTGGAGTATGGCTGCATGATGTATGCTTGACCTTGTGTGCTTAAATAGAGGAACTGAATCTATCCTAGTGTTTCCCACAAACCAGGTAGCAATTTGTGGCGCTCCCCAGAAACACTGCCATCGAGTGTCAGGAGAGAGAAAGATACATGCCGCATGGATGCCTGCTCTCCTCTCTCTCTCTCTCTCTCTCTGTCTCTGTCTCTGTCTGTCTCTCTGGGTGTGAACGAGAATGATAGGTAGAAAGAGCACTATGAATGAATGGAACACTATTTTTATTTCAAAATCGTGTTGGGGGGCGGAATCTGTGGCGCCTGGAGTTGATTTTGTGGCACTGTGCCACACATTGGTCTATGTGTAGGAAACCCTGCGTCCTACTTGTTTGCTTGGTCACCTCATTGCGTTGGCCACTCGGGCCAGCTTACATGTGCCATGTGGAGCGGTTATTGAACATAATTTAACTTTCGAGCACATCACACAGATGCACAGTTGGATTCGGATCTGGGAAATTGGGTTGTTTAACATCTCAAACTCTTTGTTGTGGACCCCAAACCATTCTTGAACCCTTTTACAGAAAGGGAGTGCACAGACAGGGTTGTTCCTTGTTGTTGAAAAGCCACTTCCTTCCTAATAATTTTGAAGCCTGTATTAGCTTGTGTGTGCTAGAATTATGCCATGTAGCTATCTTATTTTGTTTAAAGTGTTTTCGTTTTTCTATTTACTGCTCATAATTATTCTGTAGCACTACTGATGAGCTGGTTGATCTGGATAGAACTAAAACTAGTGATGGACATGTCTACAGAAAGTTATGGTCATTGCTTAAATGTCAGTGGAATAATATTATATTATTTTTTATTATTTTTATTATTATTATTATCATTATTATTATTATTATATTTAGCCAGAGCACTGTGAGCCATGCATCTAGTAAGAGAGCGTAGTTCAAGCCTGTAAAACAATAACAGCACTTTCAAAGGTTAATAAGTCATGATCTGATAAACGAGGACTTTGCAAAATTACTATCAAATGTCCATTATTGATGCCATATGTTAGTCGAGGGTATGGTTAAAACAGTGAGTTGGTTGATTGACCGACTCAGTTTAATATTAAGATACAGTGATCCCCCGTTTATCACGGGGGTTACGTTCCAAAAAGAACCCGCGATAGGCGAAATCCGTGAAGTAGAAACCTTTATTTTTTTACAGTTATTATACAATGAAATACTCCATAAAACATTGAAAGCAAGGAACAAAACCTTTTTACAGGCCCAAGCATTTGTTTAAGAAATAAAAATAGAAGCGTTTTCTAACAAATAACTATGATAGTTTTTAGAAATACTGTAAAATAATCATTTTAATAATCAACCTACTCCTATTTCTCTCCTTCCTGACTCCTCTGCTTGCGTGCGAGACTGTCGGGTCTAAGCCCCGCCCTTTAAAGGGCCAGCGTCTCCGTCCCGAGCACAGCCTTTTCCACACAGAGCACAACGCGCGTGCATATACTGTAAAAAAAAAAAAGGATAACAAACTGCACTAAAAAAATCCGTGAAACAGCGAAGCCGCGAAAGGTGAACCGTGTAATAGCTGGGGATCAATGTACAGTAAATGCAATTGTCATGCTATCTCTTTCAATGTCCACATTCATTTTGACTGACGCATCCAACTGTATGCACCCAGATTTAAGACAGTAAATCAATGCAATGATCAGGATTAATTCATTTACTAGAACAGCCTGGGCCTTGGGTGTCAGTGATCTTACATTTAATAGTCCACATTTAATCCTTTTGTTTTCGTAGTAGTACTTTCATGGTAGTTTCATGTAGAGATCGACCAATGTGAGTTTTTAATAGCCGATGCTGATGTTTAGAGGTCAGAGTCAGGCCGATGGACGATGTGTGCGGCCTACTACAATGCATACTACAGTGTCACACTAATAATATTAAGCGGATGCACAACATTTCTGAACTTGACATCATCATGTCCTGAACACTGACGTGAACCATCTCTCAAATCTTAATTTTGTGCACTGCATGGTATTAAAATAAAAAATTTAAGTTAGTTAACCAAACAAATCAATAGACTGACCAAGTATTAAATACATGTATATAAAAAAGGTAATATAAAGAACTGACAATCATTAACAATGGTTTTATATAATATAAAAAGGAATGTGCTTTAATTTGAACTCAGTTGCAGGCCCTTTGTCTTCCTCAGTCTACCCATCTCTTCTCAGTACACCCAGTTTAAGAACCGCAGGTTGTCATGCAGGAAACACAATTGTTCTGCATGTTCTCCTGTGAGGTGGCTCCTGCGCGCTCCGCCGCACCAATAACACGGGGCGGCCAGCGGATGTGCCTGACTTTGGCCACGCAATACTGAAGATGCGGCCTTTAAACCAGCGCTGATAAGCACGGATATCGGCCGATCCCGATTTAAATCATTTTGTCTAAAATTGGCCCCGATTAATCGGCCGACCGATATATCGGTCTGTCTCGAGTTTCATGAATTATGTGAACTGTTATTAGGTATGTTTTCTCAGTTTATATTTGGTTTCAATAATTTAACAGGTTGGGGGACAGACAGTCTCTGTGGGTTTTTGTTGGCTGACAGATCTAGCGGAAGTTAAGCTATGCAGCCCCATACTCAACAAATTGTGATGCACTGTGTGTTCTGACTAGAGGTGCACGATAGAGTTACACAATACATACTGTGTCCGATAATATTGCCAATGTTGTTTTGTCTATGTGCAATTTTACATTATCGAGTTGTGCTATCTGGAAAAGAAAACAAACACAATAATCGATGAGATCGATAGATTTTTTTTTTGCCCATATCGTACACCCCTAATATGTTGTCTATGATAGTATTGTAAATGCTGTTTTGACAATGTGCAGTTTTTTATCATCAGGTATTTATTCTATCTGCATAAGAAAACAAAAACAAAATTCACAAATTGTGGCGAGACGTGGTCGACCTTGTTCCAAACGAGTTTGCTTTAACAGTAAATACACTGGGCAGTGATTAAGAAAGTTCTTTCAGACACTAATTTGCAGTGGCACTGTTGTTTCATCTCATGGGTAGTGCTGCTCAAAACAACTCTGATTGGTTTAGAGGAATACAAACAAGCTAGCACTAAGAAATCATTTTGGCTGTGAGACTCCTTCAAACTTAACCTCCTGAAACTGTACAGAATTTGAGACTTCAAAACAGGCACTAACATCAGAGACCCTGTGTGTCTGTCAGCAGATACTGTAGTCAACTGTAAACCGTGCATCATTTGCTTATGTCAAATTTTTGTCATTAATACATATGATTACAATTACAGTGTAAGGAAAGCACAAATATTTCCTACTTTTTGACCTGTTGACAAATAACACTTTCCTTCATTTACATAGTTAGTTACAGAGTAAGATTCTTAGAATCTAAATAATCCCATTTCTTTATAAACATCCCAGCAATCATCTGTGATGGAATGTTGTATTTATCTTATTTCTCTTTGCCACCTCCTGTATGGCTGATGATGAGCCGTCTTTTATTAATGACTTCACACAGCATTTTAAAAATCAGTTTTCATTTTGCTGATCTCAGAATGTTGATTTTATCATTCACAATTTCATCTTTGTCAATTGAACTGAATGCTTTGTCCATCACTCCTTTGTCCATCACTCCCCAACATGCCCACAACCCAGGTCTGTTGTGCTGGGTTAATCATCTTCATGATCATTTTCTTTTTGTATAAATCCCCCTTTAGGCTTGAATAAAATAGCATTATCCAAGCTGCAGACACAGTTGTAGTTTAAAAACAAGTGACATAATATCTGTCAAAAGAATTTTCAAGCTAAATAACACTATATCATATATCATCTTAATTGAAAAGGTTTTGTGTTTAAGTTTTCTTTTGTAGAGATACTTTCCTAAGAGAGACAATATGAAGATAAGAAAGTCACGCCTTGGTCTTCTTTAATCACACCCTAAGCCTTTTCTATCAACAAATTGTTGGTCAATTGATTTTGTCACTTCTGTATTTTTCAAAAGCCCAGAGGTGACTTATTACCTTTGATGCATGCAGCCTTTACTAAGCCCCACTGCAAATTTCATAGGCTGACCTGTAAAGAGCATTTTAATGTGAGAAAAAGCAAATTGTGTCTTGGTTTTCACTTTGTGTCACTTTTGTGTCTCTCTGGTTTTTGTACCAGTTTCTACGGAATCTAGAGAATGAACAGCTGTTTCATATTGGCCTGAGTTTGCATATGGAATCAATTCTCTTTTCCTTTGTATTTCTTTCTTTCTTTCTTTCTTTATATTGCCAAATTTAAGTTGCTCTTTGACTTAAATGGTTGATTTCAATTGATTTATTTAAACTGGGGATAGCATCAGTCGATTCACTCATTCATTATCACAGAGAAAAGCTTTCTTGGAATATTTGCCAGGCTCCCGAGCTTCTATTTTCCTCTTAAAAGAAGGCAAGATAAGGCAGCTTTATTTATACAGTATAGCACATTGCATACCCAGGGGCAACTCATTGTGCTTTACATAAACAAAAGAGCATAAAAACATGCAATTTAAAACATAATGAATAAAAACAAAGAAAGAATAGAAAATAGAAAGAAAACTGTGGCGTTTGGAATTGATTTCTTTCACTCATAGCCCTGTTAAAGCTTTACACATGCATATTTGGCCTCATTCTCTCAGACAGGGGCCAAGTGACTGTAGTGCCATCCAACCTATGTAGCCATTTGTTTTACCAAGCACTTTTTGAATACATACAGACATTGAAACAAACATCTCCATGCTCTGTAAACTTACATAGACTGTAAGCCCTGAACCACCAAAGCCCCAATCTCCACTGCTCAGCAGAAACACTGCCATGAATTGACAACACAAGAAAGTCAACTGTCAGCTTCCGGTGAAGTTAAGAGTATTATTGACCAGCTCAGCACAAACACTGATTTGAATGTGAATGTAAGCCTCCAGTTATACTGTAAATATTTATGTGGTATGGTGACTGGGATTTTGTCATCAGGATTTCCTGGCTTTGGTGGCTAGTACAGAGTGTAGGTGGTTTCACATTTACTTGCAAACTAATGCATGTTCTTTAAACTGTCATCATATTTATCAAATTAATCTAGTTCTCCACAATATTGTGCAAACCTTTACAAACAAGCACAGACTTGTTGCCTGGACTGGGCTTGCATAAGTATTGATTATCTTCACTGTATTTCTTTGATTGTTATTCATTTGAACTGTTTCTGCAAATCTCTATTCTTAATGTTCGGTTTGTCTTTGATCTTTGACTTTGGAGATGGAGCTTGAAGAGAAATGTGGAATCTTATGTTTGCAGTCTGTTAAAGTAACACTATGTCAGATTTGCTTATGGGGTCCCTCTACAGTAGAGAAATGGTATTGTCTCTGGCAACTGTCATAAAATCTGTATCATCATCGCATTTGTTGATAAAGCAACAATACCGGTGGATTTCCATCTTGAGCCTGCAGGCCATTGGTTATTTTCTTCAATGACACAGGGCTGGCCCAACCATGGTGTAGCACCCTCATCCTTCAGCCAACTAGGCTAATTCAAGTTTTCGCTTGTTCTGGGAGTGGGGGGGAGAGGATGTGACATATGTCGTATAGCAATTTTATGGGTTTTTTTGAGTGTTGACATGGTTCCGACCCGAGCCCCGAAGTTACATAGTGCCAGTGTAGGCGATACAGGTGCTCTCAGGCGATGACAAAGGTGTAACTGAAACTATTGTGAGTTGGTGTACCATCAGAATGATTTTGAAAATATAGTTTGAAGGCTGTAAAACTACATGGTGTTGCTTTAAAGCAAATATGACAAAAGTGTCAAAAAATGATATGGCAACAGAGTAGTTTTTTTTTTCAATATTCCTTTTATTGCCAAGTGCACATTGAGTAGAATACATGTTACTTACAAAGCAATCATCATTTTGCATGTTTTGCAGCATACATCAAAGAAAAATAAACAACAAACACGGCAGCATCATCAAACTTAGCTGGATTGTATATAACAATTTAACAGACACACAGCCTGGGTACTGTAGCAAAACAATCAAAAACAATAGAAAAGAAAAAAGTGCAAGCCTGAGCTGAAGATTTATAGGACAACATCAGCAGCAAAAACTAGACAAAAGCCCTGCTTCCGATATCAGATGACATGAACAGCATATAACGGAAAAAAGGACCTGATTGAATACCGTCAGTATCACCTGATGACCTGAGAAATCATTCATTTTGTAACATTAACCTCTCTCAAGTCCTCCAGGTATTTTAAGACTGGCTCCCATACTTTATCAAAAGTTGCCCGTCTGCCTGCATTTTTATATCTGAGTTTTTCCATACATAGGGTCTCACTAAGCTCCCTCATCCACATTTCAAAAGAAGGCACATTATCAGACTTCCAGTGTCTTAAAATAAGTCTTTTGGCCAAAATGGCACCAAAACATAAAGCCTGTTGTACATATTTTGTGCTATTAGAGTACTGATTCGAGTCACCCACTGATTCCAGAATGGCCACCAAGGGGTACGGTACAAGCAACCTATTAAATGCCTTTGAGTAAAAATCAAAAATTAAAGACCAGAATGAGTGAAGACTGGGACACATCCAAAGTTGATGAGTGAGTGTCCCAACCTGATTCTTGCATTTGCTACACCGGACTGATACATTAGGATACAGTGAACCCTCGTTTATCACGGGGGTTACGTTCCAAAAAGAACCTGTGATAGGGTTATACAGTACTATGTATTATACAGTACAATTATTATACAGTACTATAGAACGAAACCAAAGATCAAGACCTGTTTTCAGGCCCAAGCATTTGTTTAAGAAATAAAAATAGAAGCGTTTTCTAACAAATAACTGATAGTTTTTAGAAATACTGTCAAATAATCATTTTAATAATCAACCTACGTGGTTGGACACATTGTGACTGACACGTATTTCACAGTTCCTCTGACTGTGCCTCTTCGTGCTGACTCCGCTCCGCTGTAGCGTCTTTTTCTACTGAAGGCCGTGGTGCAGGTGTCTTTGTCGGTGCAGAACGTTTCGTTGACATTGTGGGTTTTGTCATGGAGACAATATGCAAACATGTAAATTTGCCAAGCTGAACGCATTCTGTACTGGACAGAGACGAGGCACGGAGGAGATTGAGTGACATTGGCCTACAGTCCCTTAGCCAATCAGGACACAGAGTAAAAGATAGCGAATGGGTAATGGATGCTGGTGGAAAGGTGAATCACTGTGGTGAGTCCGGTTAGAACTCAAAAAAAGACTCAGTTGCTGTAGTATGCTGATTTAATGACTTTAAACACTACAAACAAACTTTCTCCTATTTCTCTCCTTCGTGACTCCTCTGCTTGTGGGCGAGACGGTCGGGTCTAAGCTTCGCCCTTTAAAGGGCCAGCGTCTCCGTCCCGAGCACAGCCTTTTCCACACAGAGCACAATGCGCGTGCATATACAGTACTGTAAAAAAAAAAAAAAAAAAAGCATAACAAACTGCACTAAAAAATCCGTGAAACAGCGAAGCCGCAAAAGGTGAACCGCGTTATAGCGAGGGTTTACTGTACATCTTATTAACTTCTAACTTAGAATAGTGTAATCTATGAATTATTTTGAACTGAATTAGTTTATGTCTAACATTAATTGAGCACTGATGGATATTTAAGACATGTTTCCCAGTATTCCATGGAGAGGGGCACTCCCATTCCAGACTCCCACGCAGACCTTTTCTTTTCTGTGTTAGTTTCAATTTGACTGAAGAGAGTCTGATATATATATATATATATATATATATATACAGTACAGACCAAAAGTTTGGACACACCTTCTCATTCAAAGAGTTTTCTTTATTTTCATGACTATGAAAATTGTAGATTCACACTGAAGGCATCAAAACTATGAATTAACACATGTTGAATTATATACTTAACAAAAAAGTGTGAAACAACTGAAAACATATCTTATATTCTAGGTTCTTCAAAGTAGCCACCTTTTGCTTTGATTACTGCTTCGCACACTCTTGGCATTCTCTTGATGAGCTTCAAGAGGTAGTCACGGCCAGGTCATCTGGCGCAGCACCCCATCTCTCTCCTTCTTGGTCAAATAGCCCTTACACAGCCTGGAGGTGTGTTTGGGGTCATTGTCCGGTGACTGTGGAGGCCAGGTCATCTGGCGCAGCACCCCATCTCTCTCCTTCTTGGTCAAATAGCCCTTACACAGCCTGGAGGTGTGTTTGGGGTCATTGTCCGGTGACTGTGGAGGCCAGGTCATCTGGCGCAGCACCCCATCTCTCTCCTTCTTGGTCAAATAGCCCTTACACAGCCTGGAGGTGTGTTTGGGGTCATTGTCCTGTTGAAAAATAAATGATGGTCCAACTAAACGCAAACCGGATGGAATAACATGCCGCTGCAAGATGCTGTGGTAGCCATGCTGGTTCAGTATGCCTTCAATTTTGAATAAATCCCCAACAGTGTCACCAGCAAAGCACCCTCACACCATCACACCTCCTCCATGCTTATCCTCCGCAGCAGAGGTGACTCTTGGTCTTCCTTTCCTGGGGCGGTCCTCATGTGAGCCAGTTTCTTTGTAGCGCTTGATGGTTTTTGCGACTGCACTTGGGGACACTTCCAAAGTTTTCCCAATTTTTCGGACTGATTGACCTTCATTTCTTAAAGTAATGATGGCCACTCGTTTTTCTTTACTTAGCTGCTTTTTTCTTCTAGGACTATCACTATTCAGTAGGACTATCACCTGTGTATCCACCTGACTTCTGCACAACACAACTGATGGTCCCAACCCCATTTATAATGCAAGAAATCCCACTTTTTTAACCTGACAGGGCACACCTGTGAAGTGAAAACCATTTCAGGTGACTACCTCTTGAAGCTCATCAAGAGAATGCCAAGAGTGTGCGAAGCAGTAATCAAAGCAAAAGGTGGCTACTTTGAAGAACCTAGAATATAAGACATATTTTTAGTTGTTTCACACTTTTTTGTTAAGTATATAATTTCACATGTGTTCATTCATAGTTTTGATGCCTTCAGTGTGAATCTACAATTTTCATAGTCATGAAAATAAAGAAAACTCTTTGAATGAGAAGGTGTGTCCAAACTTTTGGTCTGTACTGTATATATATATATATATATATAGATACTGCTCCTTTTTTACCTGGTGTAATTTTAATTATTCTCTCAAGTGCAGGGTGTTGTGGAATGTCTGACAGTGTTGATACATGGGTCTTTACAAAATTTCTGATCGGTAGATAACGGAAAAAATGCGCAACAGGCAGATCATATTTAGATTTCAGTTGTTCAAAAGACATCAGGTGTCCCCCCTGACACAAATCGCTCAGAGATCCCATTCCCTTCTCCCTCCATCGAGCAAACACTGGGTCTGCATCAGAAGGCTTGAAAGCATGATTGTCACAAATTGGCGTATCCCTGTACATATTTGGAGCCGTCAAATATAACTTAATCTGATTCCATATTTTTATCGAGTTGTGTATCATAAAGTTACTCTTGTACAGTGATTTGGCAATTTTGCTGGGACTATTCAATAGGGCCAGAAGAGAGGTCCCCTCACATGCTGATTGCTCCAAAGAAAGCCAGGCAGGGGATGGTTCAGTTGTAATCTTAGAGAGGCTCGAACTCCTCCAGAAAGCCAAAAATATTTAGATGTGCTGACCAATAGAAACATTTGAAATCTGGGAGGCTGAAGCCACCCTCTTGTTTAAATATACAAAGGTGTTTTTTCTTTATACGTACTGCTTTGTTCTGCCAAAGAAAAGGAATCACAATTGAGTCCAATTTCTTGAAGTATGCTTGTGGATTGCAGGATGGTATCGATTGGAAAATATATAGAAAACGTGGGAGAACTACCATTTTGATGGCGTTTATTCTCCCTACCAGTGATAATGGGAGGGTCTTCCAGAGTTCAATATTCTTTTTAGGTTGGTTCACTTTTAAATTCGAGTTTTCCTCGAGTAGCAGACCAGGCTTCCTGGTGACAGACACCCCTAAATACATGAACCTGTCCTTGGTAATTCTAAAGGGGACAGAATTCAGTGTGGTACTGTTCTGATTTAAGTGTACCGGCATTAGTTTACTTTTATCCCAGTTAATTTGAAAGCCTGAAACAGAGACGAAATGGTTTAATACCTCCATGATTGACAGAATGTACTCTTTTGGGTTAGACACATATTATAATATGTCATCCGCATAAAGCGACAAGTGGTGTTTTTGCCCTTTTATAGAGATTGGTGATATCCTGGGGTGCTGGCGTATTCTTGTAGCCAGTGTTTCTACAACCAGGTCGAAAAGGTAGGGGGAGCTGAGATCTCCTTGCCTAGTTCCACGAAGTAATGGGAATTTAGGGGAGACATCTTGGTTTGTAATAACACTTGCAGTGGGATTAGCATACAAAATCCGTACCCAATCTATAAATGTCTTCCCAAAGCCAAATGCGTTCAAGGTCTCATACATGTACGGCCACTCGACCTGATCAAAGGCCTTTTGAGCGTCAACTGATATCACAACTGTTTCTGTGTTGTGCTTAAAATAAAGTATGTTGAATAAACGTCTTAAATTAAAATAAATATGCCTATTAGGGATAAAACCTGTCAGATCAGGATGCACGATCGTATGAATATGTGTTTTTAAGCGGTTTGCCAGAATTTTGCTAATCAGTTTTGTTTCATTTGGAATCAGTGACACTGGCCTGTAGGATGAGGCTTCCAACTCGTCTCTGCCCTTTTTTAAAATTAGTGAAATGTTTGCTCTATAAAGTGTTTGAGGTAATCTGCCCTTTGCTTCAGAATGCTAAAACATACGCAGCAGGAGCGGGGCTAATTCCTTGCAGAAACACCTGTAGAATTCTGGTGTTTTGTTATTTGGAGATTCTTTAATTGCTTGTATAATCTACTCTATAGACATCTCCTTATCAAGCATTACTACCGCTTCAGGGCTCAGCTGAGGCAGGTCTAGTTGGGGAAGAAATGAGATTTGTGTTATCAAATCTCCACGTGTGAGCTCTCCTACAGTGTTTAAATCTGATATTAAGGGACTCTGGAGCATGGTTGCTTATCAAGATGTTATGGTAATGAGAGGTTACAACATTGGGAATCATTCTAGAGCATGTAGTCGATCCTTGAATTAGAATTATGTATAGGGGAGAAAAAAGAATAGTCTCTAGTAGTAGGGTTACGCAGTCTCCAAATATCAACCAGATTTAGGCTGTACATTATATTTTTTAGGACCTCACTGGATTTACTATTTACTAGTGCCTTCTGTGACTGTTTGTCCAGAGAGGCTTCAGTTGAAGTCACCCCCCATTATAATGTTTGTGTCACCCACATCTGGAATCCTATTTAACACTGTTTGAAAAAATGATGTGTCATCAATGTTTGGACCATAAATATTTATCAAGGTTACTGGAATACCATTGAGTGATCCTGATACAATTATGAATCTACCGTTGGGATCCCCAACTGTGCATCTGTGGTCAAATGACGTATCTTTCTTAATAATAATGGATACTCTTCTGGCTCTAGCCCCAAAATTCAACTGGAATAGCACATTTCCACATCCCATGCGTAGCTTTTGCTTGGCTGTATTTTTAATGTGTGTTTCCTGTAGGTAAATATCTGCCTTTAAGCTTTTCAAGTGTGCCAGTACTTTCCCTCTTTTGACTGGATGATTTAGGCCTCTGATGTTCCAGCTCACAATCCTTGCAATATCACCATTACTTGAAGACATAAAGATCATGCATATTAATATGATAGACCTAACTTATACCCAGATGTGCTGTGGAGTTCCACCGCTGTAGTACCAAAATACCTGAGATGCTGCATAAGAACATGAACAGAGACAAAAGTAAAACTGAACTATAAAGAACAATGTAATAGTGTCCTCCGGTGCCCTCTGCTTCTCTTTCCCTCCCCTCTGAGAACAAACATCTCCTAGATCTAACCTGCTAGGCTCATAAGAATCATAGGCCAACTGTCCATGTGCGTCGGGACATCATAGCTGGAGTCAGACTTGATCTGTATGAGGATTCAATTGTTCTCTGCACCTTTAACCAGGGCATCCGACTATCGTGGTTTGTTGTCGTCTAGGAACCTCTCAGCATCCTTCGTTTTGGTGAATGAGCGCCTGTCTAAGCCGATCGACACCACAAACGTCACAGGATATCTGAAGCCGCATCTCAACTCCGCTGCTCTGCATCTGGCTCTGACGCTGTCGAATCGTTGCCTTTGCTTCATTACTGCTGGACCCAGGACCGGGAAGATGAATATGCGCGCGCCCTCGTACGGTAGAGGAAACCTTTGTGAAGAGAGTCTCAGGATGCGCTTCTTGACTGGGTTGTGGTGGATCCGTGCGATGATTTGGCGGGGAAGACCATCAGCTGCAGCCACCCTGCCGCGGATCCTGAGTGCGCGGTCAACCTTAATTGGTTTATGGCCGAAGTTTTCCTCTCCCAGCAGCTTCCGGATGAATTTGGCAACAAAGTCTGTGGGGCTACCTTTTTCCATTCCCTCTTTGATTCCGATAATGCGAATATTTTGCCTCCTGGAGCGTGAGATCAAGTAATCCAGTTTCTCGCTAAGTGATTGGGCTGTGTCCTCCCATCTCACACACCGATCCTCCAGGGCTTTGAATCGGGACTCATGCTCGTTCAGTCCACTCTCATTTGAAGTAATTCTCTCCTCGACATCTGCCATTGTCTGCTTCAGATCCGCAAGAGATATCTGAACTGTGTCAAACCTTGTGTTGACGTTCTGACTCAGCTGGTTGATGGCAGACATTATATCTGTGGCGGTTGGCGTCACGTTTGGTGGCGCACTGTCAGTGTGTTTGTCACTAGCTTCCATGTGGTTACCGCTAGTGTAAGCCTCACTGTTGGCGCCGTCTATGGTTGTTTTTCGGCTTTTTCGAATTTATTTGATGGAGCAGAGCCTCGCTCGAACACGTCTATCTCATCTCACGCCCCTAGTGGCTCTCCAACAGAGTAGTTTTAATAGAATTAACAATGCTGCCTGTCATGCTGTGGCATCTTACATTGATGAAACCACTGGTCAGCATCACTAAAATGTTAAGTGATAGCAAAGCATTGTCTTTTAATGCAATTAATTTGATTTCCGTCAAGTCCCAAGCAGAATTAAGCAAATTCACCCAAAAAACAGAAACACTTCACTTAATATATTAAGGAAAGATCTATATCTGTAATTTCCCAATTTGGGATCAATAAAGTATATCTATCTATCTATCTATATCGAAGAACCATATGCGAGGTAAGGAAGTGTTGAGTAAGGATGAGTTCATTAGACAGTTTTATTGTGTCCATAATTTTTTTTTTTGTTCAGAGGAGACTGCGTGAATCAGGTCTTCAAGGTTGAATTGCTGCAAATAAGCCGGATGAGTCTTTTAAGCCTCTTCGCCACTGCCTCCATTCAGGAAATCATTTCCGCAGTTAGCATGTTAGCATTTAGCACGCGCTAGACAAAACAAACACGGAGCGGGGAAAGGGGACTGGGTTGTGCACGTGAAAACTGCATGTCACACATCAACAACAACAAACTCCGTCTGTAATGGAGTGAAATAAATAGTGAATAGAGTAAAATGAATGATACTGGGCAGATATACACTGCCTACGGTAGACATTTATCAGTGTTAAATTCTGTTTTGTTCCAAGCAGAACAAAAGCTGTAGCATGACATGTATGGTTGTAATTTGCCTTGAATATATAGATACACATCCCTGCGATTCGAAAATCGTGCATGTGAAAATTGCGATTTCGATGCTAAAACAATAAATCGTGCAGCCCTAAATAATGAGAATAATAATATTAAAGCAAACAGAGCTCTGGTATCGGAATAGTATTGGTATCAGCTGATATCCAAATTCAGGTATCGGATCGGAAATGAAAAAATGTGGATCAGTGTATCCCTATGCTCAATATGGAGTACCAAATTAAAAACATGATAGTACTGTATAAACACTGAAGTGAAGTGCATGTATACTGCCGATACTGATACTATTCCGATACCAGAGCTCTGTTGGCTTTAACATTATTATTGATTTTATATGAGGATAATAAACTTCTTTCTACAGGCAAGTATATGTATGTATGCATGTATGTTTCCAAATGCAACTTGAGGTCAGAAAACTGGAAAAATCCCATCCTGAAAAGAAATAAGCAACTGTAAGGGTTTCAAATTAATTGTCAGTGTTTATTTCAAGACAGGGTGTAAGTACTAGTTCACCAGACACTATGAAAAAACAAAAACAACCTGTCATATCGTAGGTCATGATATGACAAATATTTGAAATGAAAGTGGAATAAGTGTAAACATTCACACTGTCAATAAGTGAATCTGATCAGCAAGTACATTCTTGCTCGTGTAGCAGCAAGAAATTAAATGCCAAATATTTGTAATAAAATAAGAGTGCAAAAAACATCTCACACAAACACCAGCAATAAAACAGTGTGCATCTGAACAGCATAATTCAAGTTCAGTAGTAGGTTTGGTTCAGCTTTGAGTCGCTGTCTTACTCTGCGCGTTTCAACAGTAAAATAGTTCCACACAACGGACATGTTCTGTCGAAAACTTCGCTAGCCCTGTAGCTAAGTGGTAACCTGCTAGCAGCCTGGCTTAACGAGTTCAGGAAATCCGTTCCACGGTTTGCAGCCAGCTAACAGAACTGCCGGCAGGAATAGCTTGTGTTGTCATTTCAGCAGACAGATACCGATATTGGATTGAATTGGCCCAATCCCTAATAACATTATTGAACAATAACACATCAGAACAAAGTGCCTTTATTTCTGGTTACATACTAGATGTGCACATGTATGTTTTTGTTGAAGAAAATCAGCTGGGGCCTCATTTGTCAACGTTGCGTACGCACCAAAATGTGGCGTACGGCATCTTTCACGCTCACGGTCATATTTATCAAGAGTGAAATGAACGTGAGAATGTGCAGACCGCCACGGCAGCTTCTTTCCTGGCGTACGCCCATATGTTTCGAGGTTTTGTCCGTTGGGGACACTTAGAGACGATGCAGTGAATTGCAGTAATTTGGAATGATGAAATCAAAAATGAAACGATTACTCATTATTATTATTATCATTATTATTATTACAATTTTGACACATGGGCCTAACAAACGTGGACGTGTTTTTAATTATACCTGCATATAGAAAAGCATGCGGATGGAGTAATGGATGGAATAATAACAGTGGCAGCTTTGGGTTTACTGGGGGACATAGTAAATGGCCGTATCCGAAGGCAGCGCTGATGTTTTAGCCCACTATGCCAAATGACTCATCAGCTGTTTTACACCGATCATAAGAGCGATCATGTTGAAACAGTGGGCTGAGGTTGGAGCGGCTTTGAGAGAGCCACAGCAAGAAGTCCTGCATCACCTTTCCTTCCCTTAAGCTTCCCTTACAGGTGATCACTGGTGACAGGCTCATTTCACAGAAAAGTAGAAAATGGGCAAGAAAATACAGCTTGAACGCTGAACGCTGCGCATCGACACTCGATGCCAAAAGAGCTGAGCAGTCGAGCCAAAGTTCTGCCGAATTAGTACGAAAGCCTGCGCCACACAGAGCCCACCTCCCACTCAGCTCAACCAACCACCGCCTCGCACGCTGATTGACATACATGTGGGTCAGTCCTAAAACTCTTCTGCGAGGACGTCACAATATTACAATGAGTCTTCTTGTGAAGCGGAGAAAGGGCCGAGTCCTGTGCTCGTGCATGTGCGCTCAATTTCACGCTGATTGAGATGTATGAAGCAAAAGAGCGTGGAATCCGGCGTGCGCACGTTTGATAAATCTGAATTTTTTTGGGCGTGCGCCATTTTCCAGCTTTGTGCATACAATTGTTTTTAGAATGATTCCTACGCATGATTCCTACTTCATGTTCAGGCTTAAGAGCACTCCTGGGCTGTGACCAGCTGTTGATCTGTCAAGTTGTGTCTAGAGCTGCAGCTATCAGTTATTTTAATAATAGATTAATTTATCGATTATTTTCTTCCATTTGATAAAATGATTTTTTAAATGGACGAAAAAAATAGTAAAAATGTGAAAAAGACGTCTAACAAACAACTTGTCCTTTATTCTAGATCCATCGAAAACAACAACCACAAAAAGTATAAAAGTAAAATGATGAATAAAAAATATCCTTATAGACAATATAAAAGCATATACGAAAATATCTATAAATTTATAGATATTGATATTTTACATTGACACACAAATATTTTTTTTCTTCAGCTAAAGTTAATGACATCTAGCGACCACTACATATGGTCTGAGAGTTCTTTCACGTATTAAATATAATGTATTAGCATTAGCATTAGCTTTAATCGTATTTGCCTTGTGTGACGGAGCGGCCCCGTCACTGAGCGCGGGCAGTATACGCATATACAGACACACGCACATGAACGCGCACACACATACACGTCACCCAAATACGCGACACGTCAAACATTTTCCAGTCTCGTTCTGGTTCTTTGCATCAGACATTTTTACCACCATAATCCATTCCCCACAGTTCCTGTAGTTGAGCGAGGGTGCACACTCGTTAGTGCTAAACGGCAGAACACACACACTCATTTGCCACACTCACCGACAGACACTCCATAGACGCTGGTGTTTCCCCGCTGCGTCAGACTGGTCAAACAGGGGCGTAGCTATACAGGAAAGTAAAAAGGGGACTACACGGGAAAATGGTCGCCTGACTAATTTACTGTGTGACCTGACTAATTATGTTGATTTTGGACAGTTAAAATAAGCTGTGCTGTGGTGCCAGATAGCAGTTGTAAAAACAAATGTTTTGTTGTCATTGTGGGATTAAGTTGAGCATTCCTTATTGTTTATTTCTGAGTAAACCATTCATTTTTTGAGTTAAAGATTATTTTTGGGCAACGCCCAGTGGGAGGGGCTTTTCATTTATATAGCCACCAGTTTGAGCCTGAAGGAGAGGGAGTTGGTGGTAGGTAATGCCTAGAGAGTGGTTTGATCTTTGATTTCAGTTTGATTTCAAATGTGTTTCAATGCTGTTTTTAATCGCATGACAGCCCTAGTTATTATATGCTACTTTGAAAATCCATGACAAGTGATCTTCAGTTCCAGAGTTAGAGCCACATACATGAGAAATGTTCAAATTCTTGTAGTCTTTTGGATAAAATGTAACAGGTTTGTTAATGTTTCTTTTTTACACAATGGAGGTGGCTATCACTTCCTCTGTTTGTGCACCTGTGTTTGTCAATCTGAGCACTCTGTGCAATGTAGAACTCTGGTTGGAGCGAAGTTAGAATAGGTCTTTTAGAGGGAGTAAAATAAAGTAAAAAGGGGACTACACGGGAAAATGGTCACCTTACTAATTTACAGTGTGACCTGACTAATTATGTTGATTTTGGACAGTTAAAATAAGCTGTGCTGTGGTGCCAGATAGCAATTGTGAAAACAAATGTTTTGTTGTCATTGTGGGATTAAGTTGAGTATTCCTTATTGTTTATTTCTGAGTAAACCATTCATTTTTTGAGTTAAAGATAATTTTGGGCAACGCCCAGTGGGAGGGGCTTTTCATTTATATAGCCACCATTTTGAGCCTGAAGGAGAGGGAGTTGGTGGTAGGTAATGCCGAGAGAGTGGTTTTCTGTTTAAGTGGCTTTAAGAGTAAAAGTGGATCTCTGTTCAGCCCATGTACAGGTGTAAATAGCTTTTGTTTTTTTGTTTTGTGTTTTTGGCATTGATTTTTGGGTTCTTTTGGCACATTGTACATATTTTTCACTTGTGGTCACTGATTCAGTGAAGTAATAAAACATCTTAAGAGGAACAACCCGACTAGCCATATTTTTTTAAAAGGCTGTTGAAAAGAACCCCGCTACACCTTGTGTCGGCTCTGCTCTCAGCTGTAATACAGACCTGCTGTTCCCACTACAAACGCTGCATCACTGAAGTCATGCTTGTGTGATAGATGAGCTCCGTACCACACTGGATGCACTGTATTGTATTTTCTTTCTTCTCAGTCAGTTTCTGACTATTGTCTTCGTCTTTTCTGGTCATGTTGTTTGTGGCAATCTGGTGTGTCGCAATAAGTGTCTGTGTGAAACGCAACAGCGAAACCAATGTTTAGCGGCAGTGAAATTGAGGAATCCTAACCCTTAAGCACTGAACATACTTCCTAATGCAAAATTGATTTTTTTTCAATGCAAAATGACTGTAAATGAATCTTATTTTTGTACAGGTATGGTGTAACACCCGAAAACATCATCCTGTATGGTCAAAGCATTGGCACTGTGCCCACCATTGACCTGGCTGCCCGCTATGAATGTGCTGCTGTCATCCTGCACTCACCACTTATGTCAGGTCTACGGGTAGCCTTTCCAGATACACGCAAGACATACTGTTTTGATGCCTTCCCCAGGTGAGTCTCGCATATCTCTAACCTGCCTTAATACAGCACAGCAGGGTTTCCACTACATGTTGCGCTTCTGCAGATTCCGCGATTCACTGAAATAGAAATAGAGAGAGAGAGCAACAGTGCGCAGAAAACGTCAAGATATCGGTCAAAAATATCGGCTGACCCTGACCTCTAAATATTGGCATCGGTATCAGCTATAGAAAAACCTATATTGGTCGATGTCTTATATGTGTGTGTGTGTGAGTGTGTGTGTGTGTATTGAAGAGCCTGGGTAACTGTCCGAAGTAGAGGGAGAGAAAAGGGTGAAAGAAAGGTACCTGAGCTAGGTTAAGTTTGATGCATCACCCGTGACCACCCTAATGTGAGGAATTATATATATGAGGAATTATATATATGTGGATTGACCATGGTGTTGTTGAATTTACAGCCCACAGAAATGGCATTTAATCTACAAACGTTTCTGTGGAATTGCTGCTCCAATTTAATTTGCCTTGCTGTAGATGGTTTGTTTTAATGCTCCTGCTCATGAGTCAGAAAAGGGAGCATGCTGTTACTGAATATTAAGTGTCGACTAAATAGGATATTGGTGTAGATTGATCATTTCAATACAGTAAATATCATTCATTAAACTGCATTGAAAATGAATTATTTTACATTAATAGTTCCATGAAAAAGACATGTTTCAGAAACACTGAAGGCAGAAAGAACATTATTTTTCTGTGCCTTGCTTTGAGGAAGGTGCAAAAGAGAAGACATTGTCCAAATGGATAAATTTACACACTACTCTTTATGTAACAGATAAAATTCAGCTGTACAATAATGTAACTTCTAAGGCAGGTAGGGAAAAAAAATCACAAGCAACAACTAATTTAAAAGGTGTAAATCATAAATGCTATTTCATGTGAAAAAAATGTGTTTAATGGAGCGGAATCATTCATCGTAAACTTTATTTGATTGCAGTGTCGAAAGTTTTAACTTATATCTTGCACTTTTTAAATGTCTAACTGTGGGTAAACCACCTATCAAAAGATTTCTAACACACACTTTGCACTACTTGTCAGGTATCACACAGCATTAAAGTAATTAACAGATGGTTAAAATGTGCTTAAAAATTATTAAGTAGATGTTGACCGATATATCGGGCCAATATTTGCCATTTTTAATTTATTGCCATCTGCCGATATCCGTGTTTAGTAGCGTCTGTCTGCCTGTGTCTGTCTGTCTGTTTGTCCTGTTCGGCAGCTTAGGCATGCAGTGATGAGTGCTCTGGTTGCCTTGTTGTGCCTTAACAGATTTACTCTGCAAGGGAATAGAATGATATACTCTTCCTGTTGCAGTTGGTTTCCACCTTTATTGGCAGGGCTACCGGACTGACAGATAGAAGACGGGGGAGACAGGAATAGAGAGGGGGAGGATAGAGAAAGATAGATGGGGTTAGGGGTGGGAGACAAAAGGACAACAACAACAGTAACAACAACAGTAGCAACAACAGTAACCAAAACTACAACTATAACAATAAAAACAACATCATCTACAATTACACAGCATGACTTAGAATCATTTAAGTACAATGAGTAGATATTAAATAGAAAATTAAGGACAGTCTGACATGAATGGAGCACAGGGTACCTAAATGAACCAAATGGAGAGTGTAAGACAAGGAGATGATGTCAACAATAGCGGCAGTAATAGTTATAGCAATAAAAACAGCAATTATAACAATTATAACATAATTTTAGCAATAATTACTGCAAAAGATTTTATGGCTATTTCAATATTACACAAATGAGTGCAGGAGAACTGAGAAACAAAATGGCAAGTAGATGTGTACAGGAATAGAATACCTACAACATTGCCGTGATAATTCAAAACATTGTGTATGTGTAGTTAGCTGTCAGTTTGGCGCACTGTGTGTGTGTGTGTGCCGACCCCCACCAAAGCCCCTGCACAGCCCACGCCCCAGGTCCCCATAGGCAGATACTCCCCACCCCGCGTGACTAGGGCATTCCAGGGTCCACCAAGCCCTATATTTAGGTTCTTTTTTGATTTCCAATTACTGAAAACTGCTTTCTTGGCAATGCTTAAGGCCAGATCGGTATAAGTTAGATCACCCACTAAACACAGTGACGGGGAGGCAGGTATGGGGTATCCTAAGCATGTTGATAGGTCTTCACATATCCGCTGCCAAAATGTTCTGACTGGTGTGCAAAGCCAAATAGCATGCAAGTAAGTATCTGGTGCGCCATCTGTGCAGTTCATGCATATGTTTGATTGCGTCAGACCCATATTGAACATTCTTTGTCTAGTGTAGTGTATTCTATGAAGAGTTTTGTGTTGAATAAGTTGTAAGCTAGTGTTCTGGGTCATTCTAATGGTATTAAAGCAAATTTTCTTCCAGGCGTTAGAGTCTAGATTTGTGGATAGGTCTTCTTCCCATTTGGAGGTAGGGAGCGACACTGTTTGATCAGTTTTGGACAACAGTCGGTTTATTTTGGAAAGCAGTTTGACAGGCAAGAGCTTCAACAAAATCTGCTATCGTTGATGGTGGCTCTGAGTTCAACTTGTTGAGGTCGAACCTTGCCTGAATTATGGATTTTAGTTGGTGGTATTCTAGAAATTTATTTTTGTTAATGTCATGTAGTGCGACTAGTTTGTCAATTGACATGAAGTTATTACTTTGGATAATATGCTCCAGGTCTTTTATCCCTTTATTATACCATGATGTGAAGTTTATTGTTTTTTTATTTTGCAGGATATCAAGATTGTTCCAGATGCGTGTGAGCTTGCATGGACTATGTGAAGGAGACCCATTTATTTTAAGGAATTCCCACCAAGCTCTCAGAGAAGTGCTAATGTTGATAGCAGCTATGTCGTCTGATAGTGGTGCTAATAAATAACAAATCTGCAATTTGGATGTCATTGCAAAATGTTTGTTCAACATCAATCCAAGTTTGATCTAAAGGAGTTTGTTTAGTCCATTTTATAAGATATTGCAGTCGGTCGTAGTTGGCGAGGTAGTAATGGTAGAAGTTTGGTACCTCAAGACCACCACAATCCTTAGCCTTTTGTAGAGTTTTTACTCTTATCCGTGATGGTTTTGTTTTCCACAGGAATTTAGAGATATTGGAATCTAGTGATTTGAACCAGGCGGAGGGAGGCTGTGTTGGGATCATCGAGAAGATGTAATTGATTTTTGGCAGGATCATCATTTTAATTGCCAGTCTTCTTAAAAGTGATAGGGGCAGGGTCCTCTATCTATTGAGGTCATCTTCTATTGTTCTAATGAGGGGTTGTGATTTAGGCGCAACAGTTCAGACATCTTAGCGGGAATGTTAACCCCTAGGTACTTGATGTTTCCTGTCTGCAGCGGAACGCTCGGGGTGCTCTGATAGTCTGTGTTAATAGGCAGGATAATTGATTTGTTCCAATAAATAGAGTAGTCTGAGATGGATGGGAATTTATTTATGAGTGTTATCATCTCAGAGAGGGAAGTTTGTTTATCTTGGAGGAAAAGTAATACGTCATCCGCATAAAGACTTATCTCATGGTTTACGTTTGCTGTTTGAATTCCTTTAATTTTACTGTTTTGCCGAATTGCGGCTGCCAGTGGTTCTATGAATAGGGCGAAAAGGGATGGAGAAAGTGGACAGCCCTGTCGAGTGCCCGTTTGAAGGTTAAAGTGTTGAGAGGTGTGATCATTTGTTATGACACGGGCACTAGGTGTACTGTATAATATTTGGATCCAGGATAGGAAGTGAATGCCAAATCCAAATTTTTGTAATGCCGTCTAGAGAAATTTCCGGTTTACCTTGTCAAATGCTTTTTTCTGCATCCAGTGAAACAGTTATGGCTTCTTTATTTTCTATGTTACAGTAATCTATTAAATTACGTAATCTGCGTTTGTTGTTAGTGGATTGTCAACCCTTAATACATCCGGTTTGGTCAGGATGTACTATGTGTGTTGTTATTTTTTCCAGTCTTCTAGCCTGTGCTTTGCAGATAATTTTCAGATCTGCGTTTATAAGTGATATTGTGCGACAGCTGGATGGAAGTATAGGATCTTTATCCGGTTTGAGAAGGAGACTGATGTTTGCACAATTCATGTTGGTTGGTAATATGGCAGTTTCCTTAATTTCAATGACCATTCTATGGAATATTGGTCCAAGTATTGACCAGAATTCTTCATAGGAGCACCAATTTAAAGGCGGCATCTACGTTATTACAGTTTCAACAAACTGAAACTCGGTTGCAGAAGTACTGTTCATCCACGCTAATCTACCGGTTTCGCGTTCCCGTGGTGGGAAAGATTTGGAAACGCCAGCTCTCTCGAACTCGTTTGAAAATGTTTGTGTTGCATCTGTGTCTGGATTGTTGGAAATAGAAACCTTTGGATACGCTGACATAGAATCTCAAGTTGCTTGCCTGATTGGACCGCGTCAGTGTGACGTTTGCCTCCCTGAATAATTGGGCTTAGATCGGTCACATCAACTTCCTTGTTTACGCTGACTCGAGCAAGCCCTGAACGCCTGCATGACACCTAAATGAATGGTCACGTGACAAGTGTCTCAGGCAGTTTCTGTGTGGAGGAGGAAGTTTTTGCTTGCAGATGTAGAAACTATGTGTATGCATAAAAATCACTTCTGATACAGTGATGCAAACTAGTCTGGACGTAGCCTCCGTCTGTCATTTACCGGCATGTACATCATTCAGCACGCGGGCCGGTGTTTGGTGGAGCAAAGTGGGGGGGCTGGATCTGTGTGTGAGAGTGAACCTGAAGCTAGGGTCGCTCTCTCTGTGAATCTGTGGCGTGCTCTCTCTCTCTGTGAATCTTGTGTCGCTCTCTCTCTCTCTCGGCCTGTTCACGAAGAAAAGATGGACATGGTAACAAAGTCGAATTTGTGAATTGGAAAACTGAGGTGGTAATCACTGAAAAAGAGCACTGTAAAACATTGTTTTGGACATCATAAATGCCAGTAATTAAAGTCAGCTTCACAGTGAGGACTGCTGCTGAGATAAAAAAGGAAGGGTCCAACATGAAAGTTCATAACAAAAAACAGATATATAAGCACGACTGGTGTTTTTGTGTCTGTATAGTTTCACTCCTTGGTCAGTTTCCTCATTCTGGCTGTCATGTTTACGTAAATGTTGGGTGATGTACACATTTGACAGCCACATGGTCAATAACTCAGCTTATATTGTATGTCCTGCTTGTGAAGCGACCATAGTAATCGTTTAATTCCACGCAGAATTAAATTAGCTTGCAACCATTTTCCAATGTGAATCTTCCAGCTAACCTCTATTTGAATAGCAGGGCACCGTGAAGGCTGAGCCTCTGTCCCTAGTTATAGGCTAGGATGATTAGTGATGAATTTGTATGCACGGCATATTCTGAAGCTTCACACAGTCCACATTAGGCCACAAGACACAGCTAATTGTTTACTTAAATAGCAGTCACATCTATTGTATTGTATGTGGAACAAGACACAGTGTTTCTACCCATCAACTATTTTGTGATTATGAAATTTGGACCTAAACCATCAGAATATGACCTACAACAATAACCACTATTAATGGCCACTATTGCAGCCACATTATTGCTTCTGCAGTCCCACTGTCATCTTAATGGAGTGCGTTGTCTCACTGGGATTTGTTCAGATTCAGACTCTGGCAGGTTAAAGTTCTGTGCTTACTTACTGCCTATTGTACACTCAATAAGTCTGTACTGCTTATGCCATACTAGGGACTAGTATGGCATACGAACTGAAGTAAAATTTTTCCACACCACGGACATATTGTGTGGAAAAGTTTGATAGCCCATTGCTGGAATGGAAGATGTGACCGTCATAAAAAACACATCACCACAAGGGAAAATGAAAAACCCTGGTTCACCAGAGAGGTATGTGAGCTCCTGAGAGCACGGAATACTGCTTTCAAGTCCGGAGACAAAGAAGCTCTCAGAACTGCTAGGGCCAACTTGAACCGGGGCTAAGAGCAGCTAAGCATGCCTATGGACAGAAAATCCAATCACACTTCACCAGCGTGTGCTTAGAGACTGTGCTGACTCAGTTACAGATGTTCTCACAGATATCTTCAACCAGCCAAGCCATCATGCCAAAATGCTTCAAATCCAGCACCATCATACCGGTGCCCAAGAAATCCCCAGCCACAACACTGAATGACTACCGGCCCATAGCACTCACTCCCATCATGATGAAGTGCTTTGAAAGGCTGGTCAAGGCCTACATAACATCCAGCCTACCCACCACATTTGACCCTTTCCAGTTTGCATACTGTCCCAAGAGCTCCACCGATTATGCCATAGCAACAGCACTTCACCTCAGCCTGGCTCATCTGGAGAACAAAAACAGCTGTGTGCGGATGCTGTTCATTGACTTGAGCTCTGCCTTCAACACAGTCATCCCACAACACTTGGTGAACAAACTCAGGCATCAGCACCCTGCTTTGCAACTGGCTACTAGACTTTCTCACCAACAGACCATAGACAGTAAGAGTTGGCAGAAACTCCTTATAGACCACCATCATGAACACTGGGGTCCCCCAGGGATGTGTGCTGAGTACTCTGCTGTTCACACTAATGACACAACAGCAGTGGGCCTCATCAGCAATGACAACGACTCAGATGACAACGACTCCTACAGAGAGGAGGTACATCAACTCATCAACTGGTGTGACATCAAAATTCTACACATCAAAGTCAATAAAACAAAGAAAATAACTATGGACTCACAAGCCACACACACCCCTCACCATCAATGGCAGTGGTGTGGAATCAGTGAAAAGCACCAAGTTCCTGGGGGTGCACATCACTGATGTCCTGACATGGACAACCAACACCATCTCCCTTGTCAAGAGAGCACAGCAATGCCCCCACTTCCTACGCAGGATGAGGAGAGCCAGTCTCCTCCCTTCAGCACTCACCACCTTCTACAGAGGTACCATTGAGAGCATCCTCACCAGCAGTCTCTCAGTCTGGTATGGCAGCTGCCCAACTAGGTTACTGACCAGAAGGCCCTACAAAGGGTGGTAAGGACAGCGGAGAAGATCACCAGATCAGCCCAACCATCCATCCAGGACCTGTACCCATCCCGCTGCCACAAAAGAGCCATCAACATCATCAAAGACTCCACCCACCCTTCACACAAACTGTTTACCCTCCTACCATCTGGCAAGCACTTCAGCAATATGCACTGCAGGGCTACCAGACTCATCAACAGCTTTTTCCTACAGGCCATCAGACTGCTCAACTCACTTGTGAAAACTCCAAGAATATAAACCCCCCACAAACAAAAGACCAGCAAACTGTGAAAACAGTGAACTCAATGTCTGCACAATACTGCACAAGGACATAACAAGTTTATAAAACTTATTTATCTCCATGCTGCTATTATGCACTGTGCCACATTGCACCTTGTATTGTTGTACACTTGTATTATTACTATTGCACTACAGTAACATACCTCAACTTGACTACATTCTGGAACATTGTGTTAGTCTGGGAACTGTATGCTCACTGTCTGTCTATATTTTGTGTTGATTTGTTTATCTCTTGATATCTATTTGCATTTTATGTCAAGTGGTGTCTTATGTTTAGTTTATGCTTAAGTTTTTATGCTTTGTTGTGTTTCAAATTTTGTTTTTAATACTGCACATTTGGAGTTTGGAGAAACGCAATTTCAGTCCTCTTTGTAATATACTGTTACATACTTTGATTGACAATAAAGTTCACTTTGACTTTGACCTTCCCGCTAAATGCTAACCTGTCAGCTGCCTGGCTGTAAACTGCAGAACAGATTTCCTGAATGGAGACGTGTCTCATCTCTGCGTCTCATTGAGACACACCTCCGTTCAGGAATTCCGTTCCACAGTTTACAGCCAGCTAGCAGACCAGCCGGCAGGAGTCACTTGTGGAGTCATTTCAGCAGACAACGTTAAAGCACAGACATAACTCATGGATCGGAAATTTTTGCAGGTTGGATCGGAAATTTCTGATTCCTGAATTATGTCATATCGGAACCCGACACCGATAGTGGATCGGACTGGCCCCATCCCTACATTCAAAGGGATCAGAACTAATGTTCTGTAACTGTCTGTTTTAGGGAGTTTAAGTTCCCGAGAACAGTGGTTTTTGACATACCGTGAATGGCAACTTAATGGTTTGAGAAAGACTCTGTTTTCAACCATAGAGAGTGGTATATTCCCTTAAAACAATTTTACAATTCCAGTAGACATCATTCTACCCCAAACTGACAGGCCTTTAAAAGGTTTTCTTGGATCCATCTTCTTCTTGTTAACTCGTCTATCTTTATTATTTTGCCTTGACCTCTTTTTGTCTCTCTCCTCAGTATCGACAAGGTGTCTAAGGTGGCATCCCCAGTGTTGGTGATCCATGGTACAGAGGATGAAGTCATTGACTTCTCTCATGGTCTGGCAATGTATGAGCGCTGTCCCCGTGCTGTTGAGCCCCTGTGGGTGGAAGGAGCTGGCCACAATGACATTGAACTGTATGCCCAGTATTTGGAGAGACTCAAGCAGTTCATCTCCTTTGAGCTTTCCGCATCCTGAGGGAAGTTCATCCTTCAGGCCAGGGTTCATCTCAACACTCAAAAGACGTCTCCTCCTTGTCATCTCCCTATGTTAGCAAAAGGGAACGGACCGCAGTAAACTGATCACTCCATGCTTGCCTGTTCTTGGAGTTTTTTGGGGTAGTAACAGGTAATGAAGTCGAAGAGGAGGTGCTTTCAGAATGTTGATGTACAGCTCAGCTCATGATCCCAGCAAGATGTGCAGCTTCATCTCAAACTATAGTGTCTTTAAACCCTGGCTTTTGCTCTTACATATGGACCCAGTTTGCAGATGAACCTGGGCCCAGATACTGTCCAGACTGGCTGCTAAATCTGAATTTATTTCCCTGTCCAGCTCTCAGCCTCCGTTCCATTTATTGACTGTGTCTCCATCTTCTTTTACTCTGTCTCGCTGTGAGTGTCAGTGTCTCACATGTTTTCATCCCTCTCCTCCTCCTGTAATACATTGCTTCCCCTTTTGACTGAGCCTCTTTGCAATCTATGAGCTTGATTTTTTTTTGTATTTTTTTATATCAGATGAAGAAATATTAATTTTGCACCTCAAAATAAATTGAAGTTTTGTACTTTTTGTATTTTTGAGTTGCTATTCAGGGTTGATTAAGCAGTTGCACTTTTAATGTGCGCACATTTTCAGGTAATGTATTTTTGTGTTTGAAGATGTAAATGTGGATTTCATTTGCTTTTGGCATTCCTTTTTTTAATTCAGAGAATATCCGTTTAAAAGCTGTTACCCAGAGTGCACCTCTGCAACCCTGGCTTTGGTAGCTGTGAGCTTTGTTGTCATAGTGAATGCTACATTCACACATGGAGAAGGTAGCACCAAATTTCATTGAGAAATATGGCAACTTAGAATATGCCTTGCTTATTGGCGCACACACACTTTTGGAGAGAAATTGGAGATAAATTCCTCACGTCCTTGAATAATTTTGAACCAAGTAGTTGATTTATTCACCATAGCTATATAAAACCGTGTTGGGGAATATAGAAACATAATTAATTGTGTCTTATTGCCAATAAACAACGTAGCAACCAATATCCCAGATGATTGGGAACATAGAAGCTTACCTCAATAGAAGAGCACAGCAGGTTTCAGGGCTGCACCTTAACTGGAGATCATGTGTTCCTGACGCCAGGAAACATAGTGTTGTAATTACTTGCATATACTGAACTGTGAATCCTGCTCCATGTGAAGGTATTCAAGCTGAACATGCTGCTGGTTTTGGTGTATATTTTAATTTATCAGTCATTTCACACCACAAGAAAAGCCTTATGTTCATGTACATTTCACCCAGACATTCCTGGCTTGTCATGGGACTGATAACTGCTGCTATTCACCATCGAAGGAATCAGTCAGTCGTTCATGTAAAAGTCACAAAGTGAAGGGAACGGACATGACAGCATGGTACTAAAACCAAATTCAATCTGACCACCATCACCCCTCTCTGTCAGCCATGTGTTCCTGCCTGCAGTAAGGAGAGCAGTAAACCTCTCCTGCTGGCACTGAGCCTTCTGATAGTTTGAGCTGGGACAAGAGCAAAGACAGCTGAGGAAATCATGATGGGGAAAATCAACAGCTTGTATTTGAAGGATTATTTTCTTTGTCCCCTACATATGAAAAAGTATGACACTAAATAATGAAGTATCAATCACACCAAAAAAACAGGTAAAACACTGAAGTAAATTCTGACTTATTGTCAGCGGTAATAAAGACTGTGTTTGAAGGTTATTTGCATTATAACTTGTAATGATTATTTGATTCATCTGTGTATTTATGTGGAGTGCTTTGTCAGTTGGGTATTAATGTTTTCTGTTTATAACTAATGATGGGCTGATGTTCTGGATAATGAAGCTTTCATCATCTCTAGTATATTTCATCCAGCACCTCTTTTTAAAGGAAGTGGTCCAATTATTGTTTTGATACTGACATTTTTACAAAGGCTTTCCACTCTAAATGTTTATAGATTTACACTGTCTCTGAAGCCAGTTTCTCTGGTAATCCTATCTAACTCTATACTTCAGTATCTTCTCTATACATATTAGCCCTCATGCAGGGAAGTCTCGTCTTACTGATTTTAACACTGGATTCACAATATGCAAATGAATGGCAGATGATGCCAGTAGAGTCAGATTTTGTGATAGTGCATAAAAAAAAATAAAATAAGCCTTAAATATACAATGAAACAGATTGTCATACATGTAAAGGTTGTTGCAAGAAGGCAGCACAATGGATGTTTTAATGCTTATAATGGAATAAAGACTGCATGAGAATGTGTATGACCTTTTTGTGTCACTATGTTAGAGAGGATTTACAGCAGTCTACATTGTACACAATTTGTTCATTGTAATTTAAAAACGTGTAGCAGAGTGCTCACTGGAGTACTTAAATGAATTAATTGTGAGCTTTACATTTAAGTATGATCATTTGGCCTATTTCCTCTAGGTTTCTACTCAGGAGTGAAATCACACACAGCTAATTAGATATTGAACAAACATCAACAATGTATCACATCATTCATGAATTTATATGTGTTTCAACCATACATGTACCTTCTGTGAATAATATCCACAATAACAACAGGGTAAAATACCTGAAGGCACAACTACATGAGGGAAAAAATGAATTTAGCTTGCTAATATTAGTTATGAACTATTTTATAACAATACATGAAATACATACAAACAATATACTTATTGACGATAACAGACAATAATATATTAATGTATTAAGTAAATGCATAAACATCAGTATAGAGGGGGGGCGGTAGAAGGGTTTGAGTGTAGTGTTCTCTGGACCCCTGCCTTAATTTGTCTAACAATGACATGCATAGCCACATGTTGTCATTCAACCACTGGCTGTCGAGGTGGTGTCCCACTAACGATGTGGGCTTTGTCAACAATTGGCAAACGTTCTGGGGAAAACCTGGTCTTGTCAGGAGAGACGGCGTCCATCCCACTTTGGCTGGAGCCTCTCTCCTTTCTCATAGTATTAGAGATTTTATTAGCTTCCCATGACAGATCAGAGGCGAGGCCAGGAGGCAGAGTTGTCGTCTTACACACTTCTCTGCGCGGGCTTTGGATTTGTCACCCACCAACAATCCCATAGAGACTGTGTCTGCCCCCCGCCCCACTAGATTATTCAAACAAAAAATAAACAAAGGCAACAAACAGGAAAACCTGACAAAAGTAAACATAACCCAATAAAAAACACAACAGAACAGAATAATTAGATGTGGACTATTAAATATAAGATCACTGTCATCTAAGGCTGCTTTAGAAAATGAATTAATCTCAGATCATAACATTGATCTCCTATCATTAACTGAAACCTGGCTGCATCCTGATGAATATGTCAGCCTAAATGAATCCACTCCTACCAGTCATATAAATACTCACATCCCCCGTGGCTCTGGTCGTGGAGGTGGTGTTGCCGCCATCTATAACTCTAATTTATCAATTACTCCCAAACCCAAACTTTAACTCATTTGAAAGCCTCGTCCTCAGTTTATCCCAGCCAACATGGAAAACATTGCAGCCAGTTATATTTGTGGTAGTTTACCGTGCTCCTGGGCCTTATTCTGAGTT
>JAFBJQ010001541.1:158157-223790 GCA_016785345.1 Trinectes maculatus
TAGTGGTAGTGGTGTGTTGAGTGCAGGGCTGAATCCAGGTCCTGCAGCTCCAGAGCACGCTCCACGATCAGCTGCCACCACAGTCGATGGTCCATAGACGTGGCTGCACCTGGTACTGGAACAGTGGAGCACAAAGACTCCGGAGAGAGGGTGAATTAGTAAAGTGCATTAATAAGACACAGATATCATGATATAATGTAGATGGAAGGAGGGAGAGGAGACAGAGGAAGAGAAGGATAAGGTCTAAATGTCCCCCGACAGTCTAGGCCTATGGCAGCTTAACTAAGAGCTGATCAAAGATGGACCTCGACCAGCCCTAACTATAAGCTTTGTCAAAGAGGAACGTTTTAAGTCTGCTCTTAAATACTGTGAGGGTGTCCGCCTCCTTGATTGAAGCTGGGAGATGATTCCACAGCAGAGGATTCTAAATTTCACAGGGAGCCAGTGCAGTGAAGCTAATATGGGGGATAAGATAGTTCTAGTCTATCTTGGAGGAAATGGATGGAAACACTTCCCCATCAACTCCAGATAATAGTTGTGTTCATTTGAACCTGTCCTTGGCTTTGTCCTTGTTATAATTGTCCTTGATAGAATTGTCACATTTGGGTTCCTATGGCACAGAGGGTGGCAGAAAACTACAAAGAAATAACAAATCTCCATGCATAGTTCTCTCAGGTCCATCTGAGCAGCATGGGGTAACAACATATACGAGGGAGTCATTAATATGTTTCACAACCTTATACGCATTTTTGCTCCATCTTTCTTAACATCCGACAAGTTTTTAATGACTGCTGCTTCACAATTTTGACCCTGATCACGAAGCAACTGCTGTGGCATACTATAGTGGACTAGATGTTTTTCTGTCTGAGTGTCAACAGGAGTACTGATACAGGTACAAAGGAAGAATCCATTAAATTTTAATATTTATCAGATTAAGCATAAAAGAATGTGATTTCAATTTTTCACTTTATTTGTAAGAAGTTTCAACATTTTTGTAAATTTATTCCAACAATTTCTTCAACATCAGGCATATGTAGAGCACTAAAAACTATTAACAAGTTTGGTTTAACTCATGCATTCAAGTCTAATCTATTAGTAATGCTAGCCAATGCAGAATTTGCATTATTATTGTTACTGCCTGCATAAATACATTTCTAAGAGCATTGCTTCTATTATGATAAATAACACTACTTCATTTATATACTTTTGCACAACAACCAGTTATATAGTGCTTCCTCTCTCTCTCTCTGTCTCTCTCTCTCTCTCTCTTTCATCAGAATCAGAACCAGAATCAGAACACTTTATTAATCCCTTGCGGGAAATTCCTTTTAAGCAGTGCCCAGTTTACAGAGAAAAAGTCAGTAGAATAAAATAAAATAAAATATGGTCCCAAGTATATATTTCTCTCTCTCTCACACACACACACACACACACACTCTCTCTCTCTCTCTCTCTCATGTAAATGTTTAATATACTGTCATTTTTCTTCACCATTGCTGAGGGAGTAGGTTAGAGGATGTTACACCCTGTAGATTGTTAAACCCTGTGAGACAAACTGTGATTTTTGAACACGTATACAGTTTGATTGATTGATGTGTTGATTATGTCCTGCAATGTTAAGGCAATGCGGTGGCAAGTCCTGGGTAGTTTATTTCCAGCCTTAGTATTGGGAACATTTGCTTAATCGGCACTCCACACTCAAGGATCAGGTAGATGTCCAGCATAATTACTGCAATAATAACCTTGCAACATCTTCAATTATTCATTCATTCTTTTTTTATGGCTTATCCTCGTGCGAGTCACGGAGGCTAATCTCAGCTGATGCTGGGCGAGAGGCAGATTACATCCTGGATAGGTCAACAGCCAATTACAGGACAACATACAGAGACAAACAACCATTCACACTCATATTCACAACTAAAGTCAATTTAGTGTCTCCAATGCACTTAACGCCCAGTATGCATATCTTTGGACTTGCAGCATGTTCTTGAGCTAAAACAAAGAGGACCACAGATTTATTTTTTTCATACTCTACTCACATGCTTAACCATCTTCTATGCACAGCGCTGTATCATTGCTGCTTAGCTGATGGATTTACATTCTGAATGAATAAAAATGTTTTTGACCAGAAAGTAGTAGGCCACTATGTTGTCTCCTCTGGAACATGACATCTGTCTGTGCAGCCAAACACTCTTGAAACATCCCACATTCAAGAATTGCTCTTCATATTTGGCCTGGCCATCCACATCAAGGAACCTGATGTTAAGTCTCCCCAGTGCATGAATGGCCCTGCAGACTATGTGAACTAAACTGCACATAGGTGCCTGACTGGTACAAACGAAGAGTTTCATGATAAAAGACTTCAGATGCTAAGAACTTGAAAGAGATCAGGACCTGGATGTCTGTAAAGGGCCCTTCTGTTTGAGACAATGTGATAAGTCTGAGTTTAATTAAAGATAGTATCTCCACTGCATTTCTTTCCATATACAAAAAGATATTTAATCCAAGTAATTCAATGGATTTCTCCAATCCAAAAACTTGTCTTGTTTGCCTTTGTTGTGTTTGTATTTGTTTTTATTTTCCAAATGCTCCAAAAGAAGCGATACTCGGAATTTAAACCTGCCTCTTTGATGGATTATATTAAGTATCAGTGTAGTACAAGAATAGTTCTTATTTTCCCTCTTGCAATTGGCATAGTTGAATCAAGACCAAGGCTAAATCTACTGGGATATGTCAGTGCAAATATCTTAGAATTGAAACAGCTTACATGGACATGTTTGTCTGAGACAAGGCTTAAGTCTTGGCTGTGAAACACAATCCTTAATGTTCAATAAGTGTGTCAGTTGACCAGCAGTGAAATGTTTTGCTACTATAACGGCAATTTAACTGCAGGATCAATACACTAGAACTAGGATACTGTAGAGAAACTTACATTTTCATTACTGCTCACAGTATCTGGTGTCTGATTTCACATTTAATCCCTTACAAAAAACATAGCTTTTAGTTTTTATTGTGTTCCAACAGAAGAAAGCATAAAACAGTTGGACTGATGAGAATGTCCAGGCCATGTTGTGTATTTATACCGAAGATGATACTTCAGCATTCATAAGCAAAAAAATCAAAGGCCACTCAATAGACGTGGCTCTAACCGATGACCCACCTGAGGACTTTACTTTATTGTTGGAAGACATGGTGGAAGATATGAATGATCTTTCGAGGAAAAATCCCATCCCATGAAGGAGGGTGGAAGATTACATTTATGACATGTATTTGAGATGAAGGGACAGTGCTATGTTTAAAAGCAACACACTGAGTGTCAGACTGCAGAGACAATTGTGTTTTAACCTGTTAGCACACAGATCCAAAGCTGTAATTTAACAAAAGTTATTAGGGTTTTTTTGTTTTTTTTTTTATTTCATTTTTAGGAGACTTCCTGGGACCAGTACCAGTACACACAGCTACTACTGGAGACCCAATCTGAGGAGAGAGAGATGAGGAGACCGGAGCTGCCTTTTTTTTCTCTCTGACATATAGGAAATCATATCCCTCCAAACGGAATGTCAGCCGGGATTTTTTTTTTCTACACTTTGCCATATGGGTTAGATGCTTAAGCCAAAAAGCCCTACTGCCCCACCACTTGATTAAAGCCTGTAGTAATGCTGGCCGATCCATGATACGATTGCAGTTCTTCATTTAATGGCTACAAAAAAGTGTAGTGAAGTGTTATGTCATGCTTTTACTGTAGTGTTTGCATTCACTGGCAGAGGAAGTGTAATGTGTCCTAGACATCCTGGAATTCATTATATCCCATGTCTCAATGACAGTAGGAATCATAGCCTCAACCACGGCATTGTTCTATTGTGTACCCAGTAAGGGTTAAAGCTGGTGTTTTCACATCTTAGCTTACTTTTCTTATCTTTGCCTTTGTGTGATGGCAGACTTACATCTCAGTCTATATCTCATACTAATCCCAGCAGCTCACAGATTCAGTTTCTTTTAAGTTTCAAGTTAGCATTTAAATACACTTATATTAAGTTAATCAGACAAATAAAGATGATGTTTTCTGTGCTGAAGTGTTACATGAATGCTGGTTGTCCATCAGTTTATATGGCACCATTGCTTTTGTGCTATCCTCTGCCATACTGCCACCTGCTGGACTGGGGTTTTAACGCTACTTTGCAAAGGCACCTCGGGTCTTCTGGTAGTCATGTCTGTCCCCAAAGCATCTGCCTTTATTTGCTTGACTATATTTGCTCAAATTTACAGGGACAAGTGTTTTCTCATGCCGTAGCAACTGAGACATGACAGGATAAGTATAAGTAAATAATCGAAACAAAAATATGAATTGTAATTTTTCGATAAGTCATTAAGGGTTCTCATTAATAGAGTATTTTGATGAAATGACTACAAACAAAGCATCCCGGCTGTTGTTTAAAGCTCTGAAATGCTTCTTTCTAAAGAAAAATGCATGTAATTTTATGTCCCAGTGACAATTCACATAGACATTTTTTTATTAGATAGAAGCCTGGTCCTGTCCTGCAAGAACTGCCAAGATGATATCTAATGATTGTGGGAGTAATGACAGTGTAGCTCATGAGAGGCAGGGGCTGTGTGACTGCGTGGAAGGCGAGTGCAGTGATTCCACTGTCATGAAAGGTGACATTATGAAAAGTGAGTGTGAATGACAGGGACGCTGGCTGATGAAGGCTGATCAACAAACTCTGGATCTCTGGATCTCATCCTTCTGTTTGCTGGATTTCTTACTGCTGGACTCTTCTGCAGGCTGGCTGCAGGAGATAACATGTTTTTCCCCGGCCAAGGAAAAACACGAGGATTTCTTTTCCTACCACAGTGAGATTCCTGTCTGTGTGGAGAAAGAGTTGGATTTGAAAAAAACAACAACACGTTCAGACACTGTAGCCGACTGTAGCCTGTGAATAATACAATGACAAATAAACGTTTAATAGACTTATTTTTTCATATGTTTCATGCTCTGCTATTTAATTGTAGTTGTTTACTTTTAGAACAGTGTGTTAATTTCCCGTTTGCCAACATTTCCATTCCATTCATTTGCGTTACATAACCTCGGAAATAGTAACATCATGGCACAACACACGGACGAACTCCACGGCATCAAGGTTTGCACGAGGGAATGGAGGAATTCGGAATTCCCTGTCGCGCGCAGTGGGCGTGTCTTCCCCGCAGATGGAGTAAATAGAGGCGGCGCAGCGGCGTGCGCCCCGGACACACAGCGACACCGGCCGACGCTCCAACTCCGCGCGTCTCACGGACTCACACACGGACTCCAAGCGACACGTCGGTAGGTCACTGTGGCAGGGACCAGAGCACGTGTGTGTATCAGTGTGTATCAGTGTGTATGGATGTGGTGGTTGAGCCAGAGTGGACACTGCGGGGCGTCATTCCGCCGCTGCGCGCTACAGGTGTGTCGGGCAGTGCTGTTCATGTTGCGTCCTGCCACGAGACCGAGGCCAAAGGTAAATGGACAGTGGTCAAGTGGTCAGTGCGCGCGGACCGCGGCGGACTGTCCAGCTCCGCCACGTGACATGAGATGCATAGACAGAGAGAGAGAGAGACATAGAAAGAGACGTCTAGCTTAAGGATAAGTGTGAAGTGGTGTCAGGTTGTGGCTTCACCTTCACGTGTTGCCGGAACACAGCTGGTTGTATATGTGTCTGCTCCGGCAGAGCTGAGCCCTGTTTATCTGCTGCAGATCCAAGAAGTCCTGCAGATAGTTATCATCAATCCTCATGCCAACACAACCAACACAACCAACACAGCCTGCAGCGGCGCGTGGCTACAGTGTGCAGCTCAGTCAGTCAATCAGACAGACAGTCAGTCAGACAGACAGTCAGACAGACAGACAGACAGTCAGTCAGTCAGACAGACAGACAGACAGTCAGTCAGTCAGACGGCCAGTCAGTCAGTGTGCGCTCTGTTCCCCCTACATATTACAGTATCTTGCAATTTCATTGTTTGATTTTGTTCCTGTGTTCTATAGATCTGCTTGAAGTACATGTCATTTTCATATGAAGGTGACAAATCCTTTTATGGCTTCTCCACATAGCATTATTAAGCCGTCTTGATGCCTGTGTTATTCACTATGTAATTCTGATAATGATTGTTCCAGTTACTTGGTAACATACCTGTCTTTTAACCAAGGCTCAGGCAGCTGTCTGTGATCCCCTGTTTATGACTGCAGAATGTTGGGATGAAGTGGAATCTGTGCTTGTGCTGATGTTGTCTGTGGCTGACTGCTGTCTCGCTGTGTTCCCTTATCACCTTCACTGTCCTCCAGAGAGGATGGCATTATGATGATGTTGAGGAGGATGATGATGAGGAGGAGGCTGTAACAAAGAAAAGGAGCAGGCTGAGTGGTGACGAGTGATGATAATGATGAAGAGGAGAAGGATGACATTCTTGTGGAACACAATTTGTGTCTGAGTCACCTGCTCTGTAAAAAAGAAAAAGAAAAAAAAGGTTATGCAACCAGCTGAGACCAAAATAAGAGCACTAAAAGTAACAGGGTATCAGTGTCAGGTGTTGGTGGGTTCTGGTGATGAACATGGAGAATAATTGGGTATAGAAAATCCTGAAATGAACCAATGGACAGAGAGCTGCCTCTTGATGCTTTGTAGTAACAGTAATCTTTCATTCCCTTATGACCTTCCACCTGCCCTGCTAATGTGCAAGCTGCTACAAGAGCTGTTTTAGTTGTCGCTGTGTGTGTGTGTGTGTGCGTGTGCACGTGCACGTGCGCGCGCGTGTGTGAGAGAGAGTGTGTGAGTCTTCTGTGAGCAACATCTCAACCCCATCACCTAGAAATGCTATTCTTATTCCACCGACAGCAGATACTATTTGAAGGAAACACAGTTGCGACTAGATGATGTTTTCAGTTAACATTACCATGAAATTATGTTCATTCAGTTTTATATTTGGCAAGTGGTGAATATGGTGATACAGAAACATACTGGATATACACATATACATACTTATACGTATTTGTGAAGAAGAACATATAGATAGAGATGTATAGATATAGATAACATATGGAAATAACCTATGGATTTAATTCACACCTCATTAAGCTCGCACACACACGATCACTCTGATCGCATTACGCTTCAAAACTGAACATGAATTGCGTGGTGAAAAAGGGTTGAAAACATTAGGGACATTCCTCCATTGTCTTGCAGTCATTTGTGGTCACACTGGTTGCAAGAAGAGTTAAAAGCGAGTTGATTTAACGTGTTGGCAAAGCTGGGGTTGAATTAATTTGAATGCAGTGCCACTAATGGAGAGCGGATGTTCGGCTGTTAGAGCAGAGCTGGAACAAGCACAGATGTGTTCACTGTTAATAAACATGTAGTTAGAATGGAACTGCAGTCACACAGTTGTGTTCCTGTTTAAAGTCTGTTGGAGTAAAAATATTAGGAAAATAATTTGGCCCAAATTTCTCATACTATGAATCTTTATGTGAGATGCCTGTAAAATCCTCTCACAGTGTGTTGCACTCCCCTCATTGTTTGCACCACAGGAGCCGACTGCTTCTCATTGTTATAGCAGCATAAGATCTGTGTAGTTAGTGTGACCTGTGAAGGTGAAGATGGTACCACCTGTAAGTAAAAGTGCATTTTTATTGCTATGAAAATGCCCCTGTCTTTAATCGCTATAAAATCTTGCAAGAATTTAAATCTTGCAAGTAAAAGCTGCAAAAATCCTCACACAGCCATAACCCTTTGACCTTTCTGTCTGTTGAAACCAGTCAGTCCAACATCAGGAACAGAACTGTAGAGAGATAAAAAAAAAAACTTTCCGGTAAAGGCTGGAGCTTCCACACACAGGGTCAGACGTACATTTAAAGGGAGGGAGTGGCAGAGAGCTGGCGCTGTGGACGATTGGGCCGCCAGCCAAAGGCCACAGTTTACTTGAGGAAATCATCAGTTCTCTCGGTACAACTGAGAGGAGCATTTCTTTCCCCTCCAGTCGGCCTGACGTCTGCTGCTGCAATCTATGCTCCTCGTAGGAGAATAATAGATCCATATTTGTAGATGACGTTGCCCAGGCAGAATCTAGAAATCTTTTTTTGACCCATCTGTCAACTTCTTAATGAGCTGTGAAATTGTTTAGAGCAGTTGTTCTCCTGTCTGTAGTCGCGTTCCTGCAACAGAAGTGGCAAAAGCCAACTTCCTTGGGCAAAAAAAGGTTTTTAATTGATGAAAGGAAATAGCATTGACAGCCCTGCGTGGATACCCGGCTGTAAACTGATTCCAGGTCTGCCCTGTCACCGCAGCAGACAGCTGCTCAGGCTGTGTGTGCGAGTTTGTTATTTTTGTCTACTGATGGGATTTAGAGAAACACAATGCAGACTGATATCCACCTCTGCCTGCATGTCCAAACGCTACTGCAACTGTGCAAAGTTTCAATACAGCAGCTGACATTAAAAATCCCACAGGCAGCCACGTCCTCCACACAGTGTTCGGTTTGGATCCCAAGACTCTAATTTAGATCAAAGTGCCATGAAGTGGGGTGTAGAGCAGCATACACCCAGTGAGATTCTCGTTCACCCGTATTTTGGTTTGCAGGAGCTGCATTTACCACCTTTTACAGGCAAAGAAAAGACCTCTGACAGATATAAATAGCAAACATGTTGTCAGCACGTTGCTAAATGGGAAAAAGCTGACATGCAGATTATGCTGCAGAACACAGGAAAGCCACAAACGTGCACCTGTTTGCAACATGTAGCAACAACAACATGCAGATGGTATTTTTAGTCAAGTACATGTGTTTTGTTCCAGTCTATCTTAAACACATCTGGATGAGGTCATATTCAGCTGACCTGTCAGACCTGAGGTGTTGTCAGGAGTTATTAGTAGGAGGCCCATATGTCACCGAATAAGTAAAAATGAACAGGAAAATACATGTAGATTAGGAAACATATGATGTATAGTTATGAGCTGGGCAATAGGTTAGATGCTGTTTTGACAGGTTTTCTCTGCAGTCTCTCGGAGTCTTTTTGCATTTGAGACTCCAAAGGCTGACGTTCCAAAGAGAATTCCTCTACAGGGAAAAGTATTAATTACCTCCTGGAACATCTTTTGTTGTGTTGTGAAACAATCGTGCTGCGTAGCTTCAGGTGTGTGTCACGATGCTGCAGGGCTTTTATGGAACTGGCCAAGAATGTCTCAGAAGTGATTAGCACTTTAAGCGGAATCAGAGCAGGCACGGAGCTGTCGACACAGATCAGTGTCTGTGTGCTCAAAACAGCAGATCTCAACATGATACCATTGTAATGACCCCTTGGTAATGGCGGTGGAATACACACACACACGCACACGCACACACACACACACACACGCTCATGCTCACATGAGTCTCTCCCGGAGGTGTCTGTGTTTTTCCCCTGTTAAAAGGTTTTTTTTGGCAGTTTTTCCTCACTCTTGCTGACGGTGTAGGTCAGAGGACGTTGCCCCCTGTACTCTTTGTTTTGATTGATTAATTGATTGATTGATTGACACACACACACACATACAGTATATTCAGATTGTCATTGGAGGATATGCAATATTTGCGTTTCAGTACAAAAGACTCTGAATTGGGGTCAATTCAAAAATTTGAAAAGCATATTTTCTCTCTTACTTGCAGGGTGACTGCAGGTTTTGCACACATCACTGAATTTATCATCCCACTGCTGCACAGTTCATCTTTGCTCGGAGAGAACGTCTAAGATTGCATGCGCAATTGTTTGCAGGTGCAAACGTGGTGGAGGCCGCCTTATTTAAATGAGGTTTTTGTAGTGTGTTTCTCGCCCTCGGGTCGTGATTTTCTAAATCGTGTGTGTGTGTAAAATCGAGTGGCAACTTGATTGCACGCACAAATACATGTTGGAGCTGATCTACTAACCGGACACAACGAGGATTGTGTCCCTCAAACGGCCGAAATAGCACACGCAATTTGTTTTGAGTGTTTGCAAATGTAGACGTCTCTGCCAGAACACGCAAAATGTTGGGCGGAGTTGGTGCAAAAGATGAAGATAGTGCGCAAAAATCTGGTTTACTAAACCCGGAAACGCGCTGATTTTGCGTCTTTATTTTGCGTCTTCGTTTTGCGTTTCTGGAAGGCATGTACCAACTGGCACAGCTCTGCGCAAACATGGCTGCGGTTGTCGTAACAAGGAGGAGACATCAGCACAGCGAAAGGAGACGGAGAGAACGAGTCTTTTCTGCTCGCGTCGCCATGTTTGATGAATGACGGAAAAAACAATACTGATGACAAATATGTGATAGCAGTTTATACTTTTCTACTTTAAAGTGCCATTTTTCATAAACACGATATGGGAGGCTGTCTGTGAAAAAGTAAATGCTTTATGTAACACAAGAAGAACGACAGGTGAAATTAAGAGAAGATGGCAAGATCTATGAAGAAGAACCAAGCTCATAATAAAACCTTGGTAAATAAAACAGTAGATGGACCGGCAGAGGACGATATAAGGATATGACACCATAGAGCCAGAAGCTGCAGAGCAAGGTAAGCCCACAATAGCACAAACATGCATTTCTTTTATTTGATACATTTAATTAATATTATAATGAATTATTATTCAGATATGTGCAAAAAAGAATGTGCTTTCTGTGTTAACATTTAGTTGAATATACACTGAAAACGCGTAAAGATCGATAGATACTTTATTTAACCTGATGGAAATTCAAGCATCCAGTAGCAGCATGTTTGGTTTTAGTCATGCGCTCCACAATGATCCGTGTTGTAATGTGGCTGCGTTATAGCGGTGTTCTGCTGGAGTGGTCGGGTTGAGTACAGGCGTCATGAGGAAGGGGTGTGGGGGGTGTGTACTGTCACCTTAAAGTAAACTGCTATCACATATTTGTCATTAACGTGAGGAATGAATCGCTGAAACACATCACACTGCTCTCCTGCTGAATTGTTGATCATTGTTGCTTCTCAAATATCCAGTCACAGTCAGTCTGACTATACTTGCATGCAACAACCCTGCTCCTCTCACGATCACCTTTATTATTCATCATTTCCATAACCAAAAGCTCACACACACTCACACACACACACACACACAAATACACAGGCTTGCCTGTCTGAACAGATCTTGGCAGATTAGTGGCAAGGCTTGATAAATCAGCAGAAATTCCAAATTGTGTGTGTGTGTGTGTGTGTGTTCTAAGATGACAGAGATTATAGCTTGCACAGAAAGAAAGATCACACACAGTTGCTGTGCATTTCCAATGTCTCAGTCCCTGAAACACCAGTTCACATATGTCATAACATTTTCCTGCACATTAGTATTTATCAATAGATAAAATTATGCCATCAACATTTGCCATCATGGAGGATATGTAATTTTTCACATCACTGTGGTTCGCAATTATATTCTATGTCTGACAGTGATCTTTCCTCCTTCAAAAGCTAGTAGACAGCTGTAGGAGTCAGCTCAGTGTCTATATCCTGCCACCGCTATCCTATAAAACCATCATTCTCAAACTTGGGTCCTCTCAGACCCTCGGGGGTCTACGAGCCATAGGTTGGGTGGGGGTCAGTGAAAAAATAGCAATAAATTAATAGAGTTATGGCAAATTAGTCAAATTAATCATACGATGAGACAAGTTTTAGAGACATGCTCTCTTGATCATACAAGCCTTTTTCCCCAATTCCAAAATATTAAAAGTATTTTTAGGCATCTTCCTGTTTTGTGACATTCATGGAGACTTGTTGACCTAGACTAGTATAATTCAGTATAATATACATATCCGTTTAGCTATCTATCCATCCATCCTTCATAATGAAGGATCATGAAGTATCCCCAGACCAAATGGCACCCACTCAGGAGGCCAAAGCAGATGTCCAGACTACTCAACTGGCTCTGCTCATGGTCATTGGGTTGTCAGGTATCTCAGCATACAATGGGCAAGAGGCAGGGTGCAGCCCACATTCTGAGTGTGTCCTCAGATGACTAGACATTCTTTCATAAATAATTTACAAACTGCCTTCATATTCTCTCAGGTGTCCTCACAGGGTCGGGGTCCCCTGGCTGGCCCCCCTTTGGCCCTGCGGGGTTTGGTGGGGTCGTCCGCGAGCTGCAGGGGGCTTCCCGGTGGCTCGGGGGGCAGGGGGGGGGGCTTGTATGGGGCCCTGGGTCCCGCCGGTGCGTGGTGGCCCCTTCGTCGGTGGCTCGGTGGTCCCCGGTGTGCCCTATCCGGGGGAGGGCAGATTTACTCCCTTGCAGAGTAAATCTGTTAAGGCACAACAAGACATCCAGACCTCTTATCACTGCATGCCTAAGCTGCTGAACAGGGTACGTTTAAAAGAAAAAAAAATAAATAAAGAAAATAAAGAAGCCATAATTGTCTCACTAGACGCGGAAAAGGCGTTTGGTAGGGTAAACTGGAAATTTCTCTGGGCGGCGTGAAAGAAATTTGGATTTGGAATTCACTTCCTATCCTGGATCCAAATATTATACAGTACACCTAGTGCCCGTGTCATAACAATGATCCCGACACAGCTGCCCTCCGCCTGGTTTAAATCACTAAATTCCAATATCTCCAAATTCCTATGGAAAATAAAACCTTCACGGATAAGCCTAAAAACTCTACAAAAGGCTAAGGATTGTGGTGGTCTTGAGATACCAAACTTCTATCATTATTACCTCGCCAACAGGCTACAATATCTTATAAAATGGACTAAACAAACTCCTTTAGATCAAACTTGGATAGACGTTGAGCAAACATTCTGCAATGACATCCAAATTGCCGATTTGATATTTATTAGCACCACTATCAGACGACATAGCTGCTACAAGAGTCTCAACATAACGCTTGGTGGGAATTCCTTAAAATAAACAGGTCTCCTTCACATATCCCATGCAAGCTCACACCCATCAGGAACAATCCTGACATCCTGCAAAATAAAAAGACAATAAACTTAACATCATGGTACAATAAAGAAATAAAACACCTGGAGCACATTATCCAAGGTAATAACTTCATGTCCTTTGACAATCTGATCGCACTACACGACATTAACAAAAATAAATTTCTAGAATACCATCAACTAAAATCCATAATTCAGGCAAGGTTCAACCTTAACAAGTTGAACCCAGAGCCACCATCAATGATAACAAATTTTTTGAAGCTCTCGCCTGTCAAACTGCTTTCCAAAATAAACCAACTGTCCAGAACCGATCAAACAGTGTCGCTCCCAACCTCCAAATGGGAAGAAGACCTATCCACAAATCTAGACTCCAACGCCTGGAAGAAAATTTGACCCAGAACACTGGCCTACAACTTATTCAATACAAAACTCTTCATAGAATACACTACACTGGACAAAGGGTGTTCAAGATGGGTCTGACGCAATCAAACATATGCATGAACTGCACAGATGGCACACCAGATACCTACCTGCATGCTATTTTGCTCTGCACACCAGTCAGAACATTCTGGCAGCGGATATGAGAAGACCTATCAACATACTTAGGATACCCCATACCTGTCTCCCCCTCACTGTGTTTACTGGGTGATCTAACTAATACCGATATAGCAATAAATAAATCCTATGCCCTTCTTGTGGCCTTAAGCATCACCAAGAAAGCAATTTTCATCAACTGGAAATCAAAAAAGAATCTAAACCCAACACTATACAAAAACCTCCTGTTAGATCACATCTCCATGGAGAAAATGTCTGCCTGTGCAAAAAAACAACTCACAGAATGTGAACGTATTTGGTCCCCTATAATTAACTTTATAACATAGGGATGCTGGGGGGTGGGATCCCGCTGCCTTGGTTCTGGGGCGAGTGGAGAGGGGTGTGGGTCATTGTGGGTCTCTGGTAGCCTGCTGGGCCGGGTGTCCATGGCCTTGGGCCCTGGCAGGCTGCTGGTCCTACCCCTCGGTTGGCATGTGAGGGGTTGGGGGGGTGTGGGTGGGTGGTCCAGCCTCGGTGTGGGGGCTTGGGGGAGTGGTGGCCGGGGTTTCCCTGGGCCTCCTCACTGGCGTGGGCGGGTCCTGGTCTTGGGGTCTTTGGTGGCTGGGGGTCTCCCTCAATCACGTGGTTGGGTGCCCTGGGGTCTCTCGGGCCTTGCACATATTTTTTGCCCCGTAGCGTAGGACAGAGTCTGGGAGTCACACTATGGAAAAAAAAAACTATTGCTGGCTCCTCATGTAGCTTTAGCAATCCTTAAACTTCACGCATTTTACGTAGCAGTTGGGGCTAAAATTCCAGTGCCCCCCAGCGTTAAATTTGACGACGTTGATAGGCCAATTATTCATAATTTCCCCCTAGCAACCATAACCGGATTGGCTGTTTAGCTGCAGGTCAGGGGCACTTTGCCGATTGCCCCATGAGAGACTGATACACTGTCTGTCAGTGGAAATTCACTGTTTAGGGTGTCAGTTGGTGGAAATGTTTAAATGATTTAAATTGCATGTAGGCACACACTATTAAGTAAAACTGACACTGATTTTTTTTTTAAAAATGCAAAAAATATTTTTTCCCTCAACAGCTGGTGGGGCAGAGTCCCAGCGTCCCTACGGGCCAGCCGCCTCTGATTGCCCTGTTGTCTATGTGAAGCTTGTTCCACCATTGAGGAGCCAGGACAGAGAGCAGACGTGAGTTAGATTGACAGTGGCCACCCGCCCCTCGCAGTGAGGGATTGGCAAGCCGTCAGGCAGTGGTAGATCGGAGATGACGGACAGGTTCGACCATTTTCTGTAGGAAGGGCCTGAACCATTCGCAGCACAGTAGGAGAGTACCAGTGCTTTGAATTTGATTCAAGCTGCTACTGGAAGCCAGTGCAAGGCACAGAGGAGCGTTGTAGTGTTGGAGAATTTAGGTAAGTTAAAGACCAAATGGGCCGCAACGTTTGGAATGAGCTGAGGAGGTTGGATGGCACATGACTGGCAGACCAGCTAGGAGGGTGTTACAGTAGTTCAAGTGTGAGATTACAAGACAGGGTTTCCCGCAGACCAGAAAGCAATTTATGGCACGGTGGGCGTGGACGGGGGCGTGGCCGGGGTGGTGGGGACACCCCCCATTTGCAGGCAGCTGCCTTTGAAGTTTAATGTTGAGATTATTCGCACCAAAATTGAAGTTTAAGTTTAGTTTTTACTTTAATTTTTGCCTATTGTAGTGGCAATCTTTAGATTCTGTGACATCCAAGGAATAAATTGCCCAAAACAACTAAAGCCGGAGGTTTTTATTTCAAATACTGAACTCCAAAAATGAAAATAAATTGTATAATTTAACAATTAAAATAAAATAATATAAGAGAAATTAAATGCTCTAATCAGATGTAAGAAACTACTAAGGGTAACACTAAGGGTGCTTTTACACAGCGTCACATCGGCTCAGTACACCTCAGGACAGTACGACTCGGTATGGTTGGTTTTCCATTACGCCAGAGCAGTGCCGTCATGTGGGCGGAGTCTTCCCCCGCTTCCTGAAAGATTACCGAGGGAGTGGGGGAAGGGGGGCGGGCTGTATACGCGGAAACTATATGTTATACATCAACAACAACAACAGTGAAATAAATAGTGATTAGAGTAAATAAATGATACTGGGCAGATATACACAGCCAATGGTAGATATTTAATAGAGCAGTGTTAAATTCCGTTTTATTCCAAGCTGAACGAAAGCTGTAACATGATGTGTATGTTAATGATTTTCCTTTAATAAAATCGCACGTCCGTGCGATTTGAAAATCGCTCATGTGAAGCAACTAATGTTGCTTAATGGCAGTTAGCGAACAACCTTTAGGTTCACTACCGTCATGTACAGTGCAATACTATACAGCGCATCACATTACATCACACTCCCTCCCTCCCCAGTCACTTAGAATTGCTGCACATGAACATGACCGTGACCATATAATGCAAAGCTTCAGAGCTCAAAAGTATGTTCTGGGTCAACATGGATAGCAATAGATATGATGGCAGAAAGTGGCAGTGTAGCCATTGAATACATTTTACTCAGCACTTTATATTGGTGCTATGTATATGTGAAATGGAGCACATGAATATCATGGAAGCTGCTATCAGTAACCATCAACTGAACCACTGGACTTTCTGACAAGGGACAGTGTTTCTCAAAACTGAAATAGTATTTTGTCACACTATCCACTAGGAAATGAAACTACACAGTGGACTGGTGTACTACACCAGACACTTGTGTTAAGTATCCAGTTGTCTTTTGATTTGCTATCACAGTCAAAGGAAATGAAGCATGCGTTGCTGAAACTGTCTGCCACGCTGCCTGGAAGTGTGTGGGTATGTGTTAACAAAATCCACATTAGTAATTTATCTTGCTGTTAGTGGTGTGACTAGCCATACAAAGATTCAATGCACATAATGTCAACATCCAGAAAGATTCATCTTAATAACTGTAGCTATGCAAGCAGGGTGTTCTTGTGATGCCTTGAGTTCTCTGCTGAATGTCCAAAATGTCCTTTCCTTTCATTTTTTAGAAAGAAATAAAGCTTTAATTGTCATTGTCACAGTACACTGTACAACAAAATATGGTCTCTGCTTTTAACCCATCACACACACACAGCAGTGGGCTGCCATACAAGGTGCTCAGGTGGTACCAAGCAGAACTTGAGCCATCGCCCTCTTGGTCTCAAGCCCAAGGCCACCACTCCCCCTTTATGTCCCAATTTCTCCTTGATTGCCCTGCTTGGTAAGACAAATATATTACTCAACCAAAAACAGTAATTGTAAATAGCAACCGCCATAAACCTCATAAGTATGATGCCATTGAGACGCATTTGTACAAGGTAGGATTGTCAGTTGCTCCTACACAAACACACACAGAGCTGCTGCACTTCAAAAAGAATATACAATCCAAGTAGTCTGAAGTGGTTTCTTTAATCTGCGCCTCTGTAATTAAAAATCTACAGCAGATGAAACCATCAATCATATGGTTGTATCTGGGACCGAAGGCACTCCTCTTCTGTTATACACTTTTAGCCATTACAAATGTATTCACCCTGACTGTGGTCAAAACAAATATGCCAGAGCTGTAAAAGAGAGCGGCTGAAATATTGCAAAAGTCTCCTACGTCTTCAAAAATCACACAGCTCTTTGATTGAGATCAATGTGTTGGTATGTGCGTTTGTATTTGGCAGCTGTAAGTCAGCGCACTCATCACCTGTTTGTGTCAGAATCATTGTTGTGAAGGTTCACTTTAATATAGTTGATCCTGGCAGGATGGCTGCATTCAAAAACAGCACATTTGTTTTGCTCAGTCAAAGCCAGCACTACAGAGACAGCCTTTAAAAGACCACTGTTCACAAAGCGATGTGCCTGCTGGTGAATTACATGTTAAATACATGAGCTTGTGATTTATTGTTGACCACTGTACAGTTGGAAGGAAATAGACCATGTTTGCATGCATGGAGTTGTTTTTCCTGATTATCTTAGTATGAACATAACCCACAAGCAGAAAGAATTCAGCAGTGTTTGTAATAAGCCAATGCAAACAATTACATGACCAGCACTGACCAATATAATCTGAACAATATAGGCAAGCATTCACTCATATCAATCTATATGAAGGTGTTGTTAAATACAGTCTTTTCTCATAGAAAGCAGTGGCGTCGTACCAGGCTTCGGGAGGGGTCCGCTGACCACCAGCATCCCTGAATGCTGTTAGCAACTCGTTTCTAAATATTCCCACAGGTCAGAGATCACACCAGCAGTGAGACCTGGGTCTCACCTGTCTGTGGGTCTTTGTGCACCCTCACAGATCCCTTGGCAGCTCTACTAATGGACAATTATTTCCTAAATCCTTGAGGAAAAGGAGAAGACGTCTAATTTAAGTGAGTTTCTACCCTGCAGGAAAAGAAGAAAAGAAGCTTTGGTGAAGTGTCACGCTCACCTACAGCAAAATGTCTAACTGAAACCAAACCTTATGCTCTTTGCTTTATATGAACTTGTCTGTTTCCCACACACTGACAGAAAGCGAGATGAATGGGGCGAGAAACAAGGGCTGATTAAAAAGCAGTGTGTGTAACATCTCATAGGAAAAAACGAGTGAATGGATTAGGAGATGTACTGTAACTGACCATTCTCCTCTGCCAGCTCCCTGAAACGTGTCACATGTCCTCTATTACTTTCCATAATGTTCCCTGATACTGGAAGATAGAGAGGCTTTCGTCTCAGATAAATATACAGAATGATGCATGTACACTGTATTATTATATTATGTGTGTGTGTGTGTGTGTGTGTGTGTGTGTGAGAGAGAGAGAGAGAGATTCTGTTTGATGTTCACTTACTGTAATCCATCAGGACACTATAAGTGGACCTGTCCTTGTGTTCTTATAGTGGCACATAGTGTTATGTGTGTTAATATATAGGAATAGTTGAAGTGATGGATAATGCTGGGATTATTCTTCCTAATGATATTCATTACTTCATAGTGTCCATGATAGTGACCATTTCAGCTAATCTTACACAGATGTAGTACATCACAGAAGGAGAACTAAATCTCATCTACAACTTCATCTTTATCTATCATTTCCCTTTCCTGACATTTTGCCCCCAGTAAGGTTCGATTTCCCAAACTATTGGATGCTACATTTCTTTTCTGTTGACCCTTCTGCCTGATAATTAGACATGTTGCTGAGTGATGTCATCAGTGGGAGGCATTTGAAGGAAAGGGGAAGAGAGGGTCTCAAAATGAAAGAGGACATCAACATGTTTTTGTGCCAAAAAAAATCCATAAATCACAAAAATGATCATACATTAAGAAGTAAACCTGCTGTAGCTCGAGAGCCTGGTTATCTTATCTGATATTGTCTTGTCTCGTCTTGTCTCGTCTTGTCACACACACATACAAAGTAATGTGGTTTTTATAGTCAGACTGCACTGGACAGGAGACCCAGCTACTCTGGTCAGGACTCAGCTGGCCATGTGCACCCCAAGGACAGAGGTCACTGTCAGGCTAAATGTGTCTTGCAACACCATTTATCATCTCCTCACGATGCAGCCCTGATCCCAGGAAGCTCAGCCTCTATCCACACCACAGCTCACATGACCTTTCAGGAGACCCTAATGACCCTCACTCACACCTTTCCTCAGGTGAAACGAATCACACAGAAAGGGGTCAGACTCATGGCCATAGCAGAGAGCCAGTGACCAATTTTACATAAAAACTCTCAAGCCAGGTAAACAACTGCAGTGGCTAAATACCGGAAAACCACTCTTCGGCTACTTAGAACTGAAGAAGACTCTTTGATGAGACGTGAAACATCTTCTGAGGCATCGGATAGAAGGCCTTACCTGTACTCAGCAGTCTGGTTTCCTCTCTCTGTCTGGGGGATTGGTCCTAGGGACCATTTTGTTGGTATCAGGTGGATCCAGTAAAATTCAGCATAACTAGTATAACTAAGTGTAGCCCAGGCTTCATTAGCTGTCGCTCGCACATTGAGCTTCTTTTGAATGATCCCAGTATGTCTCCCCTTCAGGTGTCTTGAAGGATCCTTAAGGGTATACTTTCACCGGCAGCAGATGTGGTTAAAGGCCTTAGTTCCAATTCACGGCCTTCCGCCTACTTGCAACTCCTAGATTCCCCTAGGGGTGTTGCACCAGGGGAAGAAGGTAAACACATCCTCAAGCAGTTTTGTAGAGGGTGCTGGGACGCTGCTCTACTCTCTAGTCTGCAACTTGAGCAGAAGAAAAGTTTTCCACCTTCGTTCTCAGACCTTCTGTTAATGCTACGTACTGAGGAAGACAGACAGGCAGCCAAAGCTAGCCGCGTGAGAAAACACGTAGGTTCCACCAGCCAGAGGGATCAGCTTCAGACACAGAGTAGCTATATTCTTGAGCCAACAGGGAATCCAGAGACCAATCCCAGTGCTATTGATCATCTTAGGAAGCAGGTAGCTAGCCTCCAGAGTCAGCTAATCACCTTAATGGCTCAGAAGAAGTCTAAGGGGTTCAGTGATAGGGGTGCTACAGGGAAAACGCAGGATAGAGTGTCAGCTTCTCACAGTGCAAAGCCAGACATGTCCAAGCTACCAAGGAAGAACTATGTAAACAGACCCAGACCTTGGTATTGCTTTAATTGTGGAGAGAATGGGCACATAGCAACAATTTGTGGCAATGACTCAACCCCGACTTTAGTGACTGAAAAGAGAAGGCAGTTAGAAGAAAGGCAGCACATATGGGAACAACCGAACAACCCTAACTTACCTTTAAACTAGACCCAGTCCCTGTCATGGGACAGACAGGGGCTGAAGAGAGGCAACCACCTCCTTCGAAGAAACGCAAGGCTCAGATGTTTGTCACTTCGGGACATTTGAGAAGAAGCCACCCTTCCAAGCTTCCTTTTGGGTTGATTGGCACTAGAAGTACAATTCAAGTGACTATCAAGTGTGAGCAAGTTAACTGTCTACTTGATACAGGTTCACAGGTCACTACCGTTCCCCATTCGTTTTACAAGCGGCACTTTGCTGAACAAGAGATCAAGCCCTTGCATGATCTCTTAGAAGTAGAGGGAGCAAATGGACAATCTGTGCCCTACATAGGTTACATTGAAATGACTGTTGTCTTTCCACCCGCTTTACTTGGCGTATCGATTGAGGTACATACCCTTGCTTTGGTTGTGCCTGATGTCCAGGCCAACTCACAGCCTCTTGTGCTTATAGGCACAAACACCATGGATGTCCTGTACAACGTTTATTCCGAGATGTCAACCGACTATCAACCAGCCCTTATGGCTACCAAGCTGTGATCAAGGTCTTTGAACTCCGACACAGACAAGCTTCCAATCGTCATTGCATGGTGAAGCTACAAGGGAAGAAACCTGAAGTCATTCCGGCTGGGAAGACCGTTGTCATCATCCATGTAGTGGACAGTTGCTTCCCAGTGGCTGGAACACTCCAAGTGTACACGGTCAAGCCAGAGAACAGTGAGGGCCCTTTAAGGACACTACATTGGGACTTATTACTTCCATGTGGGTACTTACCAACAGAGAATAGGTACCCTGTCCCACAGTCCACAAAGCGCAGGCCGTCAACTCGCGCAAAACCTTCCCCAGATGAATCAACCCTCTCAGACGAGGACGAAAATGAGATCGTCCCGATTTACTGGTATGGAGATTTTCCTCGTGTTCCGGTCCCAGCTTTACAGAGCACAGCTCAGTCTAACCCATGGGTATCCCCTGAACAGGACAACCAGGGTCCGATACTTGCATCTGACCATCTTGCTGAAGGTTCTCCAAGTGTTCAGTGTGTTGATTACTTACCTGAAGATGACAACTGATCTATTAGGTTTGACTGTCCTGCTGATAGTTCCTTGATACTTGGTCAGCCTGATATTCATCTGAGCGACACTGAACGCGCATTTACTGACATAGCCACAAGGCCTGAACCAATGGGTTTGAATTGAATGTCCTGGCACACAGTTTAGGGAAACTCCAGATGTTCCAGATGATGCTGATGACAATGAGATGCTAGGTGCATGTACATCTGAAACACGTGAGCATGAACAGTTTAGCTCTGTCAGACGTTCAACTCGGGCTAGAGACCAACCTAACCGACTACGGTACGTAGAACTGGGTGTTCCATTGGTAGCTGCGATGCAGGCGGTCCTTCGTGGTTTCACCACAGTTGTTGACACTGCCTTGAGTGAGGGTTCTTTAGGCTCCTCTTCTTTAACCTCGCATGTAGTAACTACTCAACCTTAGCCATTCCACGGGACGTGCATGAGCTCAAGGGGGGAGAGTGTAGCCCAGGCTTCATAAGCTGTGGAAAAAGAAGCAAAAGTCTGCCATTTAGTCTTTATATATGTGTGTGACTGAAAGCTGGCATTTATGGGGTTAACTGTACTTCCCTCAACAGGCAGTGGATCAGCCAATAGTATTGTGTTATGACACCACAGGAGATATCCGGGTTGCAGTCGAGGTGTGTGAAGAATCGCTCTGTCAAAAAGTTATCCAGAAGGTGTTGGCTGAGACAGTTGAAATTCGCCGTTCGCAGGATTTGAGTTTTGAGTTGACAAATTCTGTTTGGCGGTGAGTTAATTGTGCATTAAGATAAATGCAGAAAAAATGGGAAACTTACCCTGAACGCTTATTTAAATTTTCTCTTCAAGCATTTGACAGAAAAAGGGCCTAATTTAAGTTATTTGAGAGGATTACAGTGATGTTGCACTGGTAAAGATTAGGGAAAATATTTGGAATTTGTGTTTATATAGGTCATTCTTTTGTTATTATCTATTTTAGCAGCGTTATGGCCTGTGTAACTTTATTTTGTTAAAACCAGTGACTGTGATGAAAGGATCCGGAGAACTGGTTGGCGGGCCAGAGCTGATGAACTAGGACAACCCACCTTCCTTACCTGCAGTGTGGTAGGATATTGGAGTCCACACAGATTAAAGGGCCCCAACAAAATAGAAACTGAGCTCATAATAATAAAAAAACTAACAGACTTAACACAGCAACAGCAACGGAGGACAATTTATTATTTTTTTGTGCGCACACATTTGTTCACTGGCTTAATGCCTTGTTGTCATTTTCTTGTTACCCATAGTTAAAAATACATATTTTGCAAAGTAAATCAAGTGTGAGTGTGGTTAATGTTGATGTTACATCCTGGGCTCCATGAGCGAGTTCCTAAAATTCTGGTAACTCGTCCAAACTTTGAACTGTAGTTTATTATTATTATTAATTGTAATCTTATCAAATCAAAGGGGTTACATAAGTCCACATATATAAGAACAAATATTTTCATGAAATACTGCATGAGTCTTTAACAACAGTTCCAAAGGGAAGAAACATACTAAATACTGCACTACTTTAGCCTACATATTAAACAAGGGCTGACATTATAAAATATGATGCAATGTTTACAATTATGTAAAGTTGTCCAAATTCACTCCAGTTGTAAGCATCAGTTATTCAAATCAGTAAGAATAGTGTTATAAAATTAACAACAATAATAACACAGTAAAAATAATTACTGTTTATTTCTTTAATCATTACATAATGGTTAACCAAAGAAACGTGCGGCGTGTAGCGAAATGTGTAGCGCTGCACAACTTGTTAGTGAGTTTAAAAGGTCCCTGTCTCCCCAGTCTCACTGCGCTCACAAACATTATTCCAGCAGCAACAGGGAAGAGAGCCAATGTGGAAGCCCACTGTGCACACTTCATTTCAGGATGAACCAGTACATACAAACATATTCCCCATAGATTCCAAAACCTGCTGCGTGCTAAGAGAGGGAGGAAACAAAAATATTTTCAAGGACTTAGAAACAGATTGCTTCATAGAAAACAAAACTGTAAACAAGTCATAAATTAAGAAGTACTTTGCTGTGTGTTGGCGGCTGTCAGCAGGTGTCGTTTATTGTTACAAGCCCGGTCTCAGCGTTCTGATAGCCTGGAGGTAAGGTGGGTCACATCATCTTGAGTGTTGTAATGGTGTGCCAAAAGAGATGTACAGTTCCTCCAAGCTATGTTGAGGACATGATGTGTTCTGCCCAGGGCTGTGCCTCAGCCTTAGCCAGGCTGCTCATAATGTATAAAAAGCTGCACCTGGGGCAATGTGAGACGAAAGAAAGAAAGAAAGAAAGAAAGAACACCTTTAATCGTCCCACATGGGGAAATTAATTTTGTACACATGCATTTGTACACAACATCCAGTTAGTACCAACTATTGACATGCACATGCAGAGCAGAAGGCTACACCACAAGGAGCAAGTTCAGGGGGTTAAGGGCCTTGCTCAAGGGCCCAAGGTGGTGGACACATGCATTTGTACACAACATCCAGTTAGTACCAACTATTGACATGCACATGCAGAGCAGAAGGCTACACCACGAGGAGCAAGTTCAGGGGGTTAAGGGCCTTGCTCAAGGGCCCAAGGTGGTGGACAGATGGTGGCGCCTCTCCCGATTTCCGGCCAATCTGGGATGCAAACCGGCAACCTCATGTACCCAGGTTTGTTAGACCAGGTCCGGGATGGTGGCGCATCACCCAAGTTTTCGGCCAAGCTGGGAATTGAACCGGCTTCTGGGTCCAAAGCCTCTTGGTCCAAAGCCCGACGCCTTAAGCCTCTTCGCCACTTCTTGCAGATTTGTGATGAGCGACCTTTGAGCTGCTCTGCTTCGTATTCTTCTGCATAGCCACCTCACACAGAGCACAGAAGGCCTTCCCTGTTACCTCAGGTTTCCTCTACCAGTACCAATTAGATGTGTTGCACAGCAGCAATAGTGATGTGCTCGAGGTGTGAGAATGGAGAAGAGTGCTTTCATCTGATCAGAGTGCTCAGTGTGAAGTCTGTCCAGTTGGTACAAAGAACTAACCTTGTGATGAGGTAGTCAACACAGACTATGCAGAAATATTTAAACACAGCAAACCACTGGAAACAGTCACATGGTATTCTAATACCCAGCAACAGATATGAATTGCATCTATTATAAGCCAGCTTTTTATTTCAACTTTATTTAAACTGAGAGTCACAGTTGTCATTTCTTTTTATATGTTCAATTATTGCTTAATTGCTGCAACTGTTAATTTTGTTGAGATGTTTATCAGTGTGCAGGATCGGACGCCCACATCCACAACAAGCAATCGGATCTCTTGAGCAGGCCGACCTGCCTGCTGTGGGCAGCTGTTATATTGCTCACTTGTCTGGGCCTCACAGCTTCCTTTCCCTTTGCTTTCCTGTTCTGGGTATTTGTGCTGGTCATACGTATCTGTATGATCATATGAGGCCATGAGGGAAGTACATACTCAGTCTGTGCTGTCAATGTGTGAATATAAATCTAATGTAAATGCATGCTTACAGCATATCAGTAGAATATCCCACAGCATGTGGTTAAGGTTTGGTCAAAGTGACCTTTGACACAATGTGCACATTTACAATTAAGAAAAACCACCATCTTTTCCTAATTCTAACCAAAGTGCTTTTGTTGCCTGGACATGCTCTGGTGTAACACTTTTGGATATTTACTGTTGAATGGGTCTTATCCTGCAGTGATACCCATTCCCCACCCTATTAATGCTGTGTTTATAAGTTTGAGAAATGTTCAAAAAAGCAATGATGGAAACATATAGCTGTCTGGTATGTCAGTGACTAGTTGCTGGCTTTATGAAAAGAGAAGGCAGCCAGGGAAGACAGGATACTTGCCATCACTGTGTGTGTATGTGTGAAAACCTGGATTGCATCCAGAAGATGGAGATAGGAGAGACAGGGGTACAAGGCAACACTGGTCTCATACTGTAATTCTGCAGCTGGAGGAGGAAAGAGTAAATGGCAGACTCACACCTCTGTTGTGATAACCTCCTCACTTCTCCCCCACAGCCTCTCTTAAGTATATTAATAGCCAACTGATAATAACCTGAACTCCAGGCCAATAACAAATACTATTCCCCAACCCTGTGCTGCAGATAAATCTCATTCGAATTCAAAGTATGTGGGGACTATAGAGTAGACTGTGACACACAATTATGTTTGTGTGCATTCAAAATTATGCACCATGTTACACATTCCTTCCCTGCATTTCAAAATCCATCATGTGTCTATCAAATATGCTTCTAAGAGCATCGCTTCATCATCAGGCCAATGCAGATAATTGTATTACCAGAACACAGCATGAGTGCATTTTGAATGAACTGTAAAGAGTCCTAAGGCCATGATAATTAGATTCACTTCTCTGGTTTCCTATCAGAGGGGATTTCTGTTAGAGATGGAGCTGGCTGATGAAGTGGTGGCAGCAGTTAGCAGTTCCTGTGGTGGAGAAAGATGAACAACCGTGACAAGTGAAAGTGCTTTATTACAGAGCTGCTGGGAAGTGTGTAATTCACTGCTTTTCAGGATGTTTCCTAAGTGAGCCATGGGTCAGTGCACCACTCCTTAAAAAAACATATAAGCCTGATGGATGGATGGATGGAAGTAATAAGTAGAAAAAGAAATAAAACAGCTTTAATTTGGTTATACAGGATGTAAATGGCAGTGGCAACTGTGTTTTTCATTCCCTATCCCTGCTATCTTTATTTTTATCTGTTCATGATGCTGCAGTGTCGATGTTGAATACACATCATACAGTCAGTGATGAGCCCAGTCTGACTGTTCTCACTCACCCTTCCTAGCCAGGAAATATGTGGGACATTTCCTTCAGGAATGTTGGAGCTAGGCTCTCCTGGCAGAGTGTATTTGGGTTCATTGTGGTCACATGGTGTTATTTCCAAATTAATATGAGATAGCTTTGCTCTGTGAGCCCCTTGAAAAGGGCAGTGCAGTGTGAGGACAGTGAGGGTCAAAGGTCACCACTCAGTGCTGTGTTTAGCCCATATCACCACACACGAAAAAGTAACACTCCATAAAAATTTAGTTCATTGTTATTTTGACCTGCAACTGCAGTTAGGTGAGTATTGTGCGATATATGTAGGAATGTAGCAAAAGGAAGCAGTATTGTCCTGCCCTTTATGATATAACTCTATATAGTACTGATATATATTCATGTATGTACCAACAGGCCTATAGGAAGAAAACAATATGCTAGCCCAACAAGTGAAAAACAAGTTTCTTTATTTGCTTTCAACTCAAAACATAGAATGAAAGTCCCCTGAGATGCAAATAAATAAATTAACTAAAATAAAAATAATAAAGACATGCAAAACTGTCATTTGTTGTCAGACAGACGTAAGGACAGCTCTCTGATGTAGGTGAGAAGAGTTTGTTTAATCCTTGAATAATGTGTAGCGTCTGCTGCCATCAGCTTTACTGCATCAGTGCATGGAAATGAACCAGCACTGTCAGCCAGTACTGGCATGTCTGTTACACTCAAGAATTCACTATTTCCACCTTCGTTTTCTCTGATGATATCCATCCTATTTAAAAGCCTGGCTGCTTCTGATTGTGATAGAAGTGATAGATTTCTCTTTTTAAGCCAAGCACAAGATTGCTTTACAATGAGGAATGCATCCTCGGTGCGCTCTGTCTCTCAGACCTGATGGATTTGGCGCAGCGTCCCAGGGTTGATTTGGGGAGTTGCCTTCTCACAGCCTTTATAGCTGTGATTGAAAATGAATGTCTTAAATCATGGCAGTTCACGTCAACCTGGGATAAGCTGACTGGCTGAGCTGTCCCTTCATGTCTTCATCTTGCTCCTGCCTCCCCCACCTCTTGGCCATGCCTCTATGGGCCTATCGATCATCTGTCTCTCACCTTCATTCACAGGAATTTTTACTCTGTGGTGGCTCCTTTACTAATATGATTTGATTCCATAAACTGGAAATAACATCCACCACAGAACAATAAAAATTCAATAAAACCAGATTAGCTATGTGCTAATCTATGGCTGTGTCCAAAATCGCTCTCTAACCCCTATATAGTGCACTATGTAGTGACCACGCCATTTTGTAGTGGTGTCCGAATGCTTAGGGATCATAGCATGTCCACTATATAGTGCACTCAATATATCCCACAGTTCACCGCGAAATGTAGTCAACATCCGATGGTCACTAACTGGAGCAAGATATCCCATCATGCATTGCCAGAAATTCTCTGAGCTGCGTGGAAGTGAAAATGGCGGACGGACAGGAGGAAAATACAGGGGGTCCTTGAGTTACGTCGGAGATCCGTTCCTGAGAATGTGTCGAAACCGAATTTCAACGTAAGTCGGACCATACAATCATTGTGCCATTGTGCATACATTGTGCCACCAGATGTCGCTATAACACCACGCTAAAATAAGAGTTTTATGGTGAATTGCCTTTTTTGTCCCTCTTGACACACCGTAGGGGTTGAGATCACGAGTGTAATGAGCATTTCCTTTAGATTTCTGTTATCAACCGTGTAGACCCTGTGTTGTGAATAAACTTATGGTATCGCCACGATCCCGAACACATGTGTCCGTGTGCATCTCCTTACCGGCTGCCGTCTTTCTCTCAAAAACATGGTCTCTACATGCTATTTATATCATATTCATCACGTATATAATGACACTGGGTCCTAAGCTAGTGTAAATCCATGTATGTTATGATGTTTAATGGTGGATGGCAAAGAACTAGATGCATTAATGCCAAATCATTACATCATATACATTACAACACATCACATGCAAGGGACCTATAGTCTTCCAAGTCCCCACAGGGCTAATAATTAATGTGTTTCAAATATTGTTCATATTATATTTTAAATTGTGACGCAGTAAATCCAATCTTAGTGGGACCTTTGCTGATGTGTATACTGTATGTCGGCAATGGACATGTGTAACCATTTGCACAATAAAACATAAAAGCAGGTGTGTTGTATATACACATATTTATAATGTCAGCATAGAGGCACAGCCTACATATCAACAGAAACATCATCAGTGTGATGGAGTGAGTACATTTGACAAAACCAAGCATCATTTGTTCATTTGTCAGAGGAGAATGTCGAACACATTACAAGTTTCAACTGAACGTCATCAATTTATTTCGATTTACTCCTAATATCCCTACATTTTCTCAACAACATTAATCCACTGATTTTATGTGTGTGTGTGTGTTTGTGTGTGTGTACGTGTACGCGCCTCTAATGAATCCAGCACTGAACTGACAAACAAGGCTCATACTGTAAACCTCACTCAGGTTGTGCTTGGCTGGCAGCCTGGTCCTGGCTGGATCCTACACTCAGGTCTCTGTGGTTACACTGGGAGCACGGTGGTTACACTGGGAGCACTCTCTCTCACGCACCCACTCACACACACACGTGTATATAGCCACTGTTATTACCTATGTGTTTGCCTATTAATAGTTAGTAGTTAATGTTTGTCTAGTTATAGTTTTGAACTGTGATGGGTGATTAATACAAGTATTATTATATCAAAATATTTGATATAATAATTATTATCACTGTCTGTTAATAAATTATAGTTCACTCTGTCGCTTTTTGTGATTATTGTGTACAGGGGGTCCTCGTGTTACCCCGGAGATCCGTTCCTGAGAATGTGTCGTAACCGAATTTCGACGTAAGTGCCATTGTGCATACATTGTGCCACTAGATGTCGCTATAACACCACCCTACAATAAGAGTTTACTATGGTGAATTGCCTTTTGTCACCGTAGGGGTTGCGATCACGAGTGTAATGAGCATTTCCTTTAGATTTCTGATATTAACCGTGTAGACCCTGTGTTGTGAATAAACCTACGGTATCGCCACGATCCCAAACGCATCTGTGTGCGTGTGCATCTCCTTACCGGCTGCCGCTGCACCCCCCGCCAGCCGTCCATTTCACATAAGTAAACACAAGGCAGAGTACCCCCAGCTGTGCTGTGGAGGTGTTGGAGAGCCGGCAGGCGCGCTGAGAGACAGAGAGAGCGCTCACCAACTAGTTCCCGTGCCGAGTCTGTACATATTTACGGGGCAAACCGCTTAAGCCGAAACAAGGAAGTTCACGGGAGATGTGTCGTAACCACGAAAACAATGTATCTCGCGACCGTCGTAACACGAGGACCCCCTGTATTTACTTGGAATACTTGCTGGATTACCACAGGCAATGCTCGATTTCACACCTTCTATTTGAGACTGTAGTATTAAATTCAAATTGGTTATTGGTCGCTGGTTATTGGTGACAGGGTGACAGGGTGGTGTCCCGAAGTTACTATTTACAGTAAACATTTCTAGATATTAATGATTATCTCTGATAATCATTCATATTATTTAGCTAATAACCAAATTGACCCTCCATGGTTCAACATAGTTGGTACCCATGTGAGGTTATGTTTAATACATGTTGTGGCCTTCCCCAACATTAACCAATGATCTGTGTCAGTTTTCAAGGAAACATTTTGCAGTAGGTGATGTAGTTCAGCACTGTGGCCACTCAGAGTGCCTCTTATGTCCAGCTGGTTAAATTTTATCCATGAAGCTCTCATGTTTATGCCAGTTACAGGACAGGTGGACAAATAGGGACTGAGCCAGTCAGTGCCACAGTGAGTCCCGCTGGCTTGAGCTGCAGCACCTGGGGTTCACTCTGAGCTGATTACACTCACACATGCATTGCCCTTTGTTTGCTGTTGCCAGTGTATGCTCTGTGAATAGTGGCTGGAGCCCAGAATATGTTCCCACGGTACATGCTGAGGTTTTTGCTTCTGGCAGCTAAAACATTGAGTCTCCAAAATGTCAGCTGCTCTGTGATGAAGGGAAAACAGAGGATGACAAACTGGCGTTTCATTACTGTATATGTGATCTGTTTGTGGACAAGCACGCTGAATTTGCCTGAGCAAAACAGCCCCTTTCCTGAGCTGCCCCTTGGGAAGAACGGGAAGAAACTATTTGACTGTTGGGGCTGCATAAAAATGCCCATATTCACTTTGGGTCGACTAAATTAAATTGGCATGCAATTTTTTATCAGTCTTTGATAGCATTCATAGTAGACAATATTAGGGTCGCCTAGAGCCATAAAAGTAGTAGTAGAGTAGTAGATCATATGTCCAATGCCCCTGTCATGTGACACTAACCAAACCTGGTATACAGTAGATGACGAGGTTGATTTAGTGGAAGGGCAAGTTGTGTATGGAAGCTGTGGGTAAATCGAAAGCTTCGCCCTTTGGCTCGGCTCCTCCTTCACCACGACGGACCAATGCAGAGCCGCACCAATCCGCCTATCAACCTCACGCTCCATTCTTCCCCCACTCGTGAACAAGACCCCGAGATGTGTCAGGATCTCATCCATGACCCGGAGAGGGCATTCCACCCTTTTCCGACTGAGGACCATGGGCTCAGATTTGGAGGGGCTGATTCTCATCCCAGCTGCTTCACATTCGGTTGCAAACCGCTCCAGCGAGAGCTGGAGATCACAGCCTGATGAAGCCAACAGGACCACATCATCCACAAAAAGCAGAGATTTAAGCCTGAGGTCACCGAACCCGACACCCTGAACACCAAGGCTGCATCGAGAAATTCTGTCCATAAAGGTTATGAACAGAATCGGTGACAAAGGGCTGCCCTGGCGGAGTCCAACCCTCACTGGAAACAAGTCCGACTTACTACAGGCAATGTGGACCAAACTCTGGCACCGGTCGTACAGGGAATGAACAGCCTGAGCCTTAAGGTACTCTGGACGGATCTCGTCCACCCCCGGGACCCTGCCACCGAGGAGTTTTTTGACCACAGCGACTTCAGCCCCAGAGATAGGAGAGCCCGCCCCCGAGTCCCCAGACTCTGCTTCCTCATAGGAAGATGTGTTGGTAGGATTGAGGAGGTCTGTGAAGTACTCCCCCCACGACCCACAACGTCTCGGGTGGAGGACAGCAGCATGCCATCCGCACCATACACGGTTTTAACGGTGCTCTGCTTTCCCCCCCCTGAGCCGGCGGATGGTGGACCAGAATTTCCTCAAAGCTGTCCAGAGGTCGTACTCCATGGCCTCACTGAACTCCTCCCACACCTGGGTTTTTGCCTTCGCAACCACCAAAGCCACATTCCGCTTGGCTCCCCGGTACCTATTGGCTGCCCCCGGAGTCCCACGGGCCAAAAAGGCCTGATAGGACTCCTTTTTCAGCCTGACAGCATCCCTGACTGCTGGTGTCCACCAATGGGTTCGGGGATTGCCGCCACGACAGGCACCAGCCACCTTACAGCCACAGCTCCAGTCTGCCGCCTGTACAATGGAGGTACAGATCATGGCCCACTCGGACTTTGTGTCCCCCGCCTCTCCCGGAACATGGTTGGTTCTGTCGGAGGTGGGAGCTTTTTCTGTCTAGGGATTCGGCCAGGCGTTGCCAGGTCTCCTGGTGGTGCCAACTCACCACCAGGTGGTGATCAGTTGACAGCTCCACTCCTCTCTTCACCCAAGTGTCAGTGAGTGACTATGATTCCTGGTGCAAGGAGCTGTCATGCTAAACTTGAGAAGCAGGATATAGATGTAGTCATTTTACCAATTATCATTTAAATTGCTCCTAGACTACTTTAGTAGATAATTATACATGTTGCTCGTGGTGTTCATTAATCAAAATGATGCGTCTTTAATTTCAGAGAGCTTACCTGAAGTACAGGAGAGAAAAACTATTGTTTATCTCACCTTGTGGGTTATGTGCTCTCACATATCTTGACTTGTCTGTCAGACCTGTATACGACAGTGTCTCAAAGGTAAAACTGTGTTGTTTTCTTTGTAATCAAACTAAATACAGTTCCTGGATGTTGCACCTCCATTATTTAGTGTTGACATAGCTCCTTTAGAGACACAAGTGCTGTTTGTTCAACTTTATTACTATATATTTCAGCATGATCAAGCATGTAAAGACTGAGATTAAGCCCCCAATTGTGTTATTAAGATAATGCATGTGAGCGCTGTTGGGGTTGTGTGTCTGCATGGCAGTACGAGTGATGACAGGTCAGTAAAATGGGGATTAGACATTTGAAATGACAACAATGCAGTTGGCATTCCAAAGGTATTCCAACCCTGACTGTATCCAAGTGGCAGGGAGGCAGGGTGTTGTTGTACGTGGACATAGTGCATATTTGCTGGGCTGAGAGCTAGACTGTGGCAGTGTAATTATCACTTCGGGAGGGAAAATGGTTGTTAAGAAACATCTGGATGCTGGTGCACATATGGAGGACAGCAGGTGTGTAGTGAAGAGTTTACAGACCTGTATAATCCAGGTATTTATGCTTTTCTCCTCAGACCCTTTCTGCTGTACTACAGGACTGAGGGCCATTTATTATCACATGGCTACATTAGAGGAGGAAAAAACATTTCAGCCCCTACCTGCAGGTCATAAGACCCTTATGAATGTGATTGAACAACAATTTCAACTCCATACTGGCAGAAAAAACAATATGATGGATATGAAGTAAATACATTTCCAGTACTCAACATTGTTCACTCGAGATTTTATTTACACTCACAGAGATTTAGCTCCAAACAAGATAAATACTTTTTACCAATATTTCTGACCGTCTGACTTCCTGTTTTGTTGCAGCATTGATTAGAGAGAATCAATTACAACTCCCATATCAGCAGAATCAACCCTAAATTGTATTTTTGAATTTCTTAATTAATTTGAGAAAAAGATTTCCCCCCTCTGTACCATAGATCTTATCAAATGACAGTATTACTTACTGACTTCAATAGACTGATATAGAGGCTAGCTTGGGTTAGACTGTGATGCCAATCTGTAGGTATACAGTATGTGCTTTGTGTGTGTCTGTGTGTGTGTGTGTTCTGGCCTGGCCTGGCCCAGTTGAGGATTGTCTCCACAGGTCTGCTGCCTGCCTGAAAAGCTTTTACCTTGTCAAGCTCAGCTGGGGACACAGAGGTAAATAGATGAATGGGTAGATATGAGCTCCAGGAAATATATACCAGCAGTATTTATCAACTTCATTAAATCTGCATGCTCAAGTCTCTGCTTGAAACATGCAAATGTTGCTAAGCAAAAGCCTGTAGCCCCAAAATGAGATGTACATCCAATGAAATTAACTGACAACCCTTGCAAACTCCACACAGAAAGATCCCCCGAACCGAGATTCGAACCCGGGACCTTCTTGCTGTGAGGCACGAGCGCTACCCACTGCGCCACCGTGCTGCCCCATAGATCTTATCAAATGACAGTATTACTTACTGACTTCAATAGACTGATATAGAGGCTAGCTTGGGTTAGACTGTGATGCCAATCTGTTGGTATACAGTATGTGCTTTCTGTGTGTGTGTGTGTGTGTGTGTGTTCTGGCCTGGCCTGGCCCAGTTGAGGATTGTCTCCACAGGTCTGCTGCCTGCCTGAAAAGCTTTTACCTTGTCGAGCTCAGCTGGGGCACAGAGGTAAATAGATGAATGGGTAGATATGAGCTCCAGGAAATATACCAGCAGTATTTATCAACTTCATTAAATCTGCATGCTCAAGTCTCTGCTTGAAACATGCAAATGTTGCTAAGCAAAAGCCTGTAGCCCCAAAATGAGATGTACATCCAATGAAATGAACTGACAACCCTTGAATAACAACTGCTAACACAGCATTAATATTTCAAGGTTGACTTCTCCTAAATCCCAAAAAGCATATTTTCTCACACATCCTTATGATTCGGTGACTATGGTGAGGCTTCTGCCATTTTGTGGGGTTCATTGCAGGCCATTGGACAAACTCTTCATCGCCATCTGTTTCCAAAGACAGTATGCTAGTTATTCAGGTGTGTTCCACAGAACATGCAGTCAGTATTTGTTACTGTTTTCTGCTGAAGGCAGAGCATCATGTAAAGCAGAAGAGGAGAGATGACTTGCAGGTTCCCTAGAAAAGGAATAAAGTTTAAAAGCTAGTGACTGAAAAGCATTTTAGCTGGTACTGAGTTTACCAGACTTTCAGTTATGGTCTTTCCACTATGCATGGCAAACAATTAGTTACAGTTATATGTACATACAATCAGGTCCTACATTACTTTCCAAAATGACTTGTATGATTTTCCCTTATAAACTGGTGTTTGGCTCTAAGTTTCTTTCTTAGACTGACTCAGTTTGAGAGATGAATCGCTGTGGTTCCTCGCAGCTGTACAGAGCACTCATATGTACTCCAGGTTTAAGACCACAGACATTCAATTAGAAAATGCAGCAGGCTAAACATCAGACAAAACATGGTTTATGCTTCAGCAGGGGGCTGGATTTCTGGACACATATTTACTTGTTGGCACTTGTATGTATATGTATATGCTGAAGCTGTCCCTTGCATAGAAATCACAGCTAGCTCAGGTAGTGGACCCATACCTGATGAGGGAGCACGTTGGAGTCAGACTTTCCTCTCCAGCATGTTATGTAGGTTACATTAAAGCACATACACAAACCTGGATGAACGTGACATCACTTTTCTCTTTCTTCTGCTAAGATAGAAGCTCCTGATGGTCAATAAAATAACATATGGGCTCATTAAGCTGAGACTGTTACTGGCCACAGAGCAGATCTAATCGACCAGCCTCATGGAGTGGGAAAGGTATGTTTGTGTTGGCTGTGCCTGTATTTCAGTGTCTTTCTTCTGGAAAAAACTGATGTGCGATTAATTCTTTGCCTTTTCTGTAACATTTCTGTCCACGTTATCCTTCCTGAAAAAGACCAGAAGTATGTATGAAAGAGGGTTTGTGCTATACACACAATGGTAGGAAGGCACAGGTGTGTAGGACCGGTTGGTGGGCAGTCTTTCATGTGGGAGACTAGAATGACTTGATTTGTGGAAGCCATAAAGTATTTTACTGTATAAAATTATCACATTTTGACATTATTCCTGGGGACAGAATTAATAAAGTTGTACATGACACCAGATATTAGCCATCTCCGTCAATGTTCTGCATTCCAGTGCCTCTGCAAAGGGCAGCAACAAACAGGTGAAGTGAACTCATTCAGGGTTTCTGTCCTGGATGTTTTTGATATGAAGTTCACCTCTACCTCTCCAACTCTCTGTCTTGGTATGATGACACAGTTTCCTATGCTGGTCAGTAAAGCTGAGTTTATATTGTTTGAGCAGTAAACTGTCATTTATGGAAAACAAAGGGCTGTGTGTGATTTTCAAGGAGTTTACCTGACATTTTATTTAGCACAATATAATTAGCTCTTGTCTTCTGTCCTTACTCCTTTGTCTGGATGTGAACTGACACTTTGTGACTTAGAAAGAAAGAAAGAAAGAAAGAAAGAAAGAAAGAAAGAAAGAAAGAAAGAAAGAAAGAAAGGAAGGAAGGAAGGAAGTCCGTGTCTGACATTTCACACCAGCACTATACAGTATGTGAAGTGTATTTCTGCTTGAGGGCCTGATAAAGGCACACTGCAATCAGAGTAGCTGGCTTCTTGTGTCTTGTTATTTCAGTGACATTTACTGGCTGAATGATCACATGAGCCCTTCATTTTCCCTTGTTTCTCCCAGCACATTAGCTTTCATTGGATTTTTTTCGGTTAGATTTCCTGATTTGCCATTCTCCCCTGTCATTTTCTATTACTCTCTCATCACTTTATTTACAGCCTTTCTTTGTATTTGTGGTGTGTAAAATATGTGACCGTGTTTATTAATCCATTCTGTGGTGTGGCTTTAAAAATGATATGAAGCTCAATCATATCTGAGTGTAATGTGGTATCTTTGCTTTGATTTTCTGAAGGAAATGGGCTTGTTATTTCCCCACTGCTCTTAAAAAGACTCACCATCACAGTGAGATACATGTTCCCTTTAACAAGACACACAATACAGAATTTGTTGGTGTTCACACTGTGATAAGCAGAGCTGCTGAGTGCATAGGTGGCACAGTAGGTGACAGATTGCCTTGTTTTTGATTCAGCTTGAACAGCAGTGTTTATTTGGGTTTTGTTGCAGGCCACGGTTGAGTTTGTTGTTTATCTGCTTGAATGTCGTCTACACTGCATGGACAGATAATTCCACTTAAACATGCACTATGAGATCCTGCATGGTTTCACCGCAATTTCATTTTTGGCTCAAATCGTAGGCATCTCCCCCGATCTGCTTGAAATTAGATGATCATCCTCAAGTTAAGATTTTTCCGTAAAATTAAGGACTAAGTAGGACATATTGTAGGGGTGGGGGTGGGGTGGGGTGGTGGGATTAGACTTCATCGGGTCATATTTTAGATTTCACATTTTTTGATGTCAGATTTGCGTTCAAATGGTCCAGGTGACCATGTCCCAGACACTGTGGCTTGTCAGCCAGAAGAGAGAGCAGCTTGTTTGGACCTTTGGTTTCTCTGCTAGCTGCAGCTTCTGCTGAAGAGATCAGGCATGTCGCACACTTTACCATACACATGTGCAGTGTGGAAACTGTGTGAGATCTGCAGTTAAAGGGCCGGGGGGGTAGTGGAGCAGAGAGTTAGCAGTCTGCAGTTCAGCTCTTCTCCAGAGTCAGTAAATAAGTTCAAGAAATCACAGGCTCAACAACATTCATGAAGAAGAAGAGAAGAACTATCTTCATTAATCCACACGTGGAGATAAATGAGATCTCTACACATTCAGACACTAATGTGCCTCACAGCTTGGTAACTGGCTGTTTCGCCTCATCACTGTGAGAGAACCTGGTGTGTCTGGACTTAATTACACCATCCTGCTCTGACTGATTATTATTTATTTGGTATTGATGTACAGTGTAATCATCAGCTAAAGTCATGCAGTGAGACACAGCCCTGCATCTCTGACTTACACGCGACAGTTAAAATGTTCAGTCTTTTTGAGCTCATTATTGGAAATTCTTGGCCGCGTGACAGTTCTTCCTCTCTGGTTTAATCCTGCAGTGAAGATGCCGAGAACTTGTTTTTCACTCGTCATTTTTATGTGCAGCCACAGAGGGAACAGCGGGAACCGAGGGACATGTTACGCCATCCTTCAAACACAGGTTCACTGCACTAACCAAACACTTCAAAGTGCCTGTCATCCACTAGTCAGCAGGTCTGCGGTTTGATTCCTGTCCTGTTCCTCTCAAGTGTGCTAAGGCAACCTATTCCTTCCTAAATTGTGTGTGTGTTAGATAAGTGTCTAGAAGAAAATGCTGTGAATGAGTGACTGTAATGTAAACTGTGTGTGTGTGTAAGGTCCATGGTTATAGGCAATGACCTCATCATATTGACTGTAGGGAGGGTAATCAGATCAATATGTTTATACTGAACTTGACTTAGTCTTGCTATGTTGTGATGTTACTCTGTTTTTGGAAACCTCAGCACACTGCTGTGTTTTCACTGTATGACTGGGAGCAGGTGGTCTCAGCTGTGTAAAAATAAATAAATCTCACATTAAATACTGAAGCATTGATCGCAGCATATCATCAATGGTTGTGTATATGATTAACTGCAGCACTGTAGCAATGTTTGGCTCGATACAGTAAGAGCCCACCACCATCCCAGTGTTTCAGAACATGACTCAGAACATGTTCTATTCACACTCCCAGTGAATGCATCGTGACAGCCTGTGCTGGGATCCTCTGCCAGTTTTTGTTTTGTACTCCGTCTTTGTATTGTGTCTTCTCACTCGGCTGAGTCGTTAACGTGACATATTTGAGACAGATGTGGGGATATCAATCAAGCAATTATCACGACCCCAGAGGCCTGAACGGGCTGTCAACATGTGTTCTACCTCTGAGGCTTGACTGCTGGACACTGCTTTGAACTTACTAGCACAGTGGGGTGTGTGTATGTCTGTGTGTGTGGCACATGAACTAATTATTAGTAGGCTCTAAAATGTCTGCTTTACAACAGCAGCTACTTGATGAGTAACATCTGTCTGATGATCAGTCCAGTTATCCTCTGGTCTGTCTGGGTTGGGTGTGACAATACGGCTATAGACCTTTTCAGATTAAAACATCTTGTATCTATTAAAACAGCATGTCGGCCTCAGCTAGGTTTACATTTTGGAAACAGTCTAGTGTGTGTGTGTGTGTGTGTGTGTGTGTGTGTGTGTGTGTGTGTCATCTGGAAGGTCATTGGTCAGCATGGAGTAGGAAAAATGAACAACAATGGGCACCGGCTACCAATGTTCCCTCTAAGCTGCGCGCCTGCGCAATCGCGCACTGCTTGCACATTCTCAGCGCACAAGAAAATCTATGCCGCGCATAAAATAAAATTCAACATAAACGTATGAATTAATATCTAATATTAGACCTAATCTAATCTAATTAATTTGACCAATAATATTGTTTTCTGTACCATTTTGCAACGTAATTCAGTGAGTGACAGGTGTCCACCCAATGATACGATACAGTTCACTTACGCTAGGCAGCCAATCACAGCCTTGACAGTGCTTGTCTATCTGCCCTGCCCATACGCGCCGTGCAGGCTAGCTAGCTAACAACAACCCTTACCATGGCGAAACGAACGGGCAGCGACACATCCACTCACCAAGCTAAAGTAAAAAAGAAATGCGGTTCTTTTAAGGTGGAATGGCTGTCGGAGAATGTGCAAACAGAAGAACAAGCAGTGAAACTGGGTCCTATTTTTTCTTTTCTTTTCTTTTCTCACATATAACATACTACACATCTCATGAACAAGATTGTTGTCTTTTTCATTTTAAGTGGGCAAAATCACTTATAGTAAAAGTAAACTAATGAAAATTGCTGCTGTAATGTGATTATTTTAATAAGCTGTGTAACTTGCTATGATCCAAGGTTTTGAACAGGTGTAAAACTGGTGTGTGGCCACAGCGTGCGCATCTGATGTTGCTCACAGTGGTCCTCGGTGTGCGCAGGGAGCTTGTGTGTTTGCGCACCAAGGTCAAAAAACATCAGGACTGGTTTGACAATAACTCTTCTCATATCCATGTGACTCTGCAAGAAAAACAGCAGGCCCACAAAGCCCTGCTCTCCAACCCACAATCCCCCATGCTAAAAGCCAACTAAACCAAGGCTAGAGCCAAAGCACAGCTGTCACTAAAAGCCATGAAAGGCACCTGGTGGCTGGAGAACGCAAAAGAAATTCAACATCTTGCTGACTGCAGTGACACGCATGGCTTCTATGATGCCATCAAAGCACTCTATGGACCAAGGAAGCAAACCTTCGCTCCTGTTAGATCTGCTGCTGGAGGCAGCCTCCTGAAGGACCGCCAAGAGATCCTTGAGCGTTGGGCCGAACATTTTAAAGGTCTCCTCAATCACAGCAACCCTGCAGACGCGAACATCCTTGACAAACTGCCAGCTATGCCTCGAGTGCAACATCTAGACCTTCAGCCAGACTTCTCAGAAACATGCAAGGCTATCAGGAGCCTGAAAAATAACAAAAGCCCAGGACCTGATGATATCCCAGCGGAGGTGCTCAAACGTGGGGGCTATCTCCTCACACGCCGCGTACACCTCTTGATCACCAAAATCTGGCAGTCTGAGAACGTACCCCAGGACTGGAGGGATGCCAACATTATTGTTATCTATAAGCAGAAAGGGGACAGAGCAGACTGTGGCAACAGTCGAGGAATATCGCTCCTCTCCACAGCAGGCAAAGTCCTTGCAAAGATTATGCTCTCCCGGCTGGTGGAGTACATTTCAGAACTTACTCTCCCCGAAACACAGTGTGGCTTCCGGAAGTGCAGGTCCACAACCGACATGATCTTTGCTCTACGGCAGCTACTTGAGAAAAGCAGAGAACAGCACAGAGACCTCTACATCGCCTTCATCGACCTCAGCAAAGCCTTTGACACCATTAACTGTGACATGCTCTGGGCACAACTTGGCAAACTTGGTGTACCACCCAAGTTCCTCTCCATCCTGCAACAACTGCACGATGGCATGCAAGCCAGAGTTGTTATGGGAGGACTTCAGTCTGATCCCTTTAATGTCAATGATGGGGTGAAGCAAGGCTGTGTCCGGGCACCAGTACTATTCAATCTCCTCCTCTCAGCAATCACCCGACTGTTCCAACGCGCCCTGCAGCACAAAGATGGTATAGACCTGGAATACCGTCTTGATGGCAACCTCTTCAACATCCGACGGCTCCAAGCTCACACAAAAACATCAACCTGCCACATCCATGAGCTCCAGAATGCAGATGACTGTGCTGTCTTGGCACACAGCCCAGAATCCATGCAGCATGCCCTGGACACCATCTCAGCGCTGTATCAGTCCTTCGGTGTTCAAGTAAACACCAAAAAGACAGAGGTCATGGCGCAACTCTGTACTAAATCTCCCTCACATGTTGGCTTTAACATCAATGGCAGTCCACTCAGTCTTGTTGACCATTTCACATACTTGGGCTCCACACTCTCTGCAGATTCCACCCTTGACAGTGAAATACACTACCAGATCAACAAAGCCTCATCAGCCTTTGGGCGCCTTAGGAAAAAGTATTTGACAACAACAACCTAAAAATCAACACCAGAGTAGCAGTCTACAATGCAGTCCTTGCCACCACCCTACTCTATGGGGCAGAAACATGGACCCCATACAGACGCCACATAAACAGCCTGGAGATGTTTCACATCAGATGCCTCCAAAAAATACTCAACCTGTCCTGGGAAGACCGCATTCCCCATACTGACATTTTGACTGCGACTGGCACCACCAGCATGGAAGCAGCTCTGGCCAAGAGGCATGTATGCTGTGTTGGCCACACCATTCGAATGCCTGCCTATCGCGTCCCACGCCAAATCCTTTATGGACAGTTGCTCAACTCCAACCAGGCTGCTTGTGGCCAGAAGAGACGATACAAGGATTTTACCAAAGAACTCTTGAAGCGCTGCAACATCAACCCTGGCCACCTCGAGGCAGTAGCATCCAGCAGACCAGCCTGGAGAGCCATGTGCAACAAAGCAGCTGAGCAAATCAACGACACCTTCATCCAAAGGAGGACCGCAAGACGTGCACAACGACACCGGCAGGCAGACCACACCTCCCAATCATCAGGACATACCTGCTCCATCTGTGGAAGAGATGGCCTCTATAGCCACATGAGCTGGCATCAACGGCAACAACGTTGAACAATCCCCCCCCCCCCCCCCCCCCCCCCCCCCCCCCCCCCCCCATGAGCAAGCGCCCACTCCCCCATGAGCAAGCGTCATCATCGGACACGATGGACAGCTAAGAAGTGTGTGTGTGTGTGTGTGTGTGTGTGTGTGTGTGTGTGTGCGTGTGCGTGGTGATCTACATCAGACAGTCTTTCTCAGAGAAAAGTCTCAAAGCCGCACCTCTTTAGATTTTCCTGTTCCTTTTCTTGTGTTGGAGCTGAGTGGTCTGTAATGAGAGCGAGAGCATTGTGCTCAAAGTGTCGCCAAGTAACAAGCTGATTTGAGCCGGTGGCTTTTAATGCCTTCTAAGTGGCTGTGCATGTAGGAGAAGGTGGCATTTGGATGGACATTCAGTGGTGTGCATGGCCACTAGCTGCGAGCTCTTTCTTATTCTTTCACCGACTGAGTCACTTAATGACGGTTCACAGGGTGATGGTGACGCTTAGGCACAATGACTAATGCTACAAAATAGGCATGTGGACACTCTCTCCTGTCATCCACTGTGATAGCTTCATTATCTCTGATGAAGGGACATCTGTGTCAGTGCTGGACCCAGTTTCATGCTCCCAGTATCAGACAAGAATATCTCAGACAAATTACAGCCAGCGAGCAGCAGGTGGACATTCAGTCGTCACACATTACCCTTTTTAAGCCTGCTTTCAATCCTCTTACTAATGCTCTTTTTTTAATACTGTGTGTACAGCATTGATTATTGACTCTCCAATGTTAAAATGTACTTTAATGTCCTCAATTCAACTTCACAGATGAAGGACACATTCTGCCTTTTTTAACTTAAAGAAATATCAGTGTATGTTTGGCTTATCTTTAAGAACTTTTTACATGAAATGACAGCAGTGTCTGTTGCTGAGGCAGAATATGGCGTTATTGGCGTAACACACACTGCACTGCAACAATTTGGTCATGTCAACAAAATATTTTTCTTTAGTTGTGCAAAGTCTTTCCAATGAAACACAATGTTCTGATTAATAGAGGAATACAACACAAAATGTATTAGCTCTACTGTAATCATCTTACACAACTACGCCATATGATGAAGCCCATATTAGTAATATATTCACATACACTTACTGACTAACATGTTATTAGTCCAGTTTTACCTGTTGTTAAAGCTGATATGTTTGTAATGTAATGAGAACTGAAAAATGCCTGTTTCCCAGAGCTGTGGGTGATTTGTCCTTTTTTTCTTGTCATCTCACGACTGTCGAGACAAATGCTTTTAGTCATTTTAAATCTGCACATATGTACAGTATTTCACATTATCTGACAATGAAAGATCTTTGTGTGTGCGAGTGTGTGTGTGTAAGCAGGAGTTTTTAGTCTAGCACGTGTACTCAGCAGGATTTGAAACCTAGTGTTTCTCCGGCCTCCTCATATTTCCTCTCCGGTGCTCCCAGGGGATTGTCAGTCTCTCACACTGTTTATGAAACTGCTTTAGATCTCTCGTTTCTTCAGTGTAATGTAATACCAAACATACCAGACCAAAATCTGCAGAATGACCGTGAGAGACTTTCTCCTGTTCCAGACACAGATCACTGGCGTGACGGCACAGGGAACATTACAAAGCGCAGGATCATCATCATTTGTTCCTTTTTGTTCGGGAGAAGAATTCAGTGGCTGCGGGTCCATGTGACTGTAGGTTGTAGTAACCATAACAAATCGAGGTACATGTGTAGTTATGTAAGAGAGCCAAGTCTTTGGATTTGCATGATAAGCAGAAGAACCCACCTTACAGCAGCAGCCCACAGGTTCAGGGTTGTGCTGTTGGATAAACTCATCCTAGACTTCTCTTGGCACAGGAAGCACAGAGATGACAAAAGAATTGTAGCAGTGTCTTGTCTGTAGCCTCCTTCACTAAGAAAAGTGTGAGTTTATCTAGATGGATTAATAAGATGATATGACATGCCAGGCCAAGACTGTCACCAAAACACTATGAATAAAGGCAGTGAATGAAGGCAGTTTCCCACCAATTCAGTTCAGTTCTCTTGTGATTTTATGTTGAAAACCTGGCTTTCAAGAACAAAATCTATTGTTTTTAACAAACTAGACTGATAGATCGTTTTATTATAATTCCTTGAGTTTAGTTTCCATGAATAGTCCAGCGCATGAATAAATCCAGCCATGAATTCAGCATCAGCAACATACTGTAAGTAAATTATTTTTGTGCTTCATTTAGATGACATGTCTTCTGCCCCTGTTTGACCGAGCAGCTGTCTGATCAGGTCACAGTGGAACATAGCTTGAGTGCAGAGCAGAGGGTTAGGGTTAGGGTCAGGTGGGATTGTTACTGGCATCACAGCTTTTACTATCTGTTTGAGGTAGCTGGGTATGAATGAAACCAAATTTCAAAGTGTCTAAGGATAAACTGAGACTGAGTTTCAAGTCATGTTCATCTTATCAAACCTAAATCCATCAAAATAACACATTTCATTTAATTTGAGCTATTGGTCATTGCTCCGGTTGTTTAACATCAGAATCTACTGAATTAAAATAAAAGAATTTCATCTAAAAGCCCTACAGTCGTGGATTTACCTCAGGTCAGGAGCGTACATGTGCTTTTCAATGTGCAGCTATGAGCACATGAAGAGAACAACAACAGTAAACTGCTGTAGCTGTTCGTCTTGTTCTGCCGTCTGCTGTGGGTCCTGTCTTTATTAAGACCAAAAAAAGATTCTGTCTGTCACATCTTTGCTTTCTGCTTGGTTGTACGATTAGAAGATCACTGTCTGTAAGTGAGAGAGATCTTTTGAAATGTTACACAAAAAAAGCTGCAAAACAGGGAGTCATACATAAACGAATTCATTGTGTATTGATGTGTAACATACATTGGCGATAACATGTACCGGGCATCAGAAATAAGCAGCTGCAGTTTTCATTTTTTTCATGATTTATGAGTTAATGCAAACCATCTGGTTTAGAGCTGAGTTGTTCTTATTCACTGACACGTGGCAGTGGATTTCAGTTGTCTACAACTGAAATCCACTGTGCACATACCGCACATGTGTATGTGCGTAAATGCCTACTTTCAAAACAACAATAACGCTGTCATCATCAGCTGAGGTGCACACACACACACACACACACACACACACACACACACACACACATATACACAGACAGAACGAGAGACGGAGAGGAATGCTTCATGTGAGGTAACTGTGGTAGCTTACTGACGAGTGACTATAGTGATGTAGCGTGATAGTGAAGCAGCTGAGGTCTGTTTCTCCTCCTCCTTACACCACACACTCAATCCTGCCTTACTGGCTCAGATTTACTGGTCCTTTTACAGACATGCAGCTTCTCCTGCTTCCTGCACTGTTTGTCAATGACAGACGCAAGCACACATCCCTAACTCCCTAACTGTGCAGCTGCATGATGATTGTGTTCTTTGAAACCACACACGGGGGAAGTGTTTCTTACATGGACACACATTCATTACATACTGTATATGTGATCAGTGGATAAGACTTCTGCCTGTATGGTTATGTTCCAGTCAACAACACTGTAAATCCTGTGTAATTCTGAGGATAGTTCCTCTACCTTGCCTTAAAGGAGAACTCCGGTGATTTTTGCACTCAGACCGTATCGCTTGGGTAGGAAGCGAACACCCAGAGAAAAAATGCTGCAGCCTCGCCCGAGATATCTCCGCGATCAGCTGGCACAGTGGCGAAGCTCCAATGCTTTCCTATGGGGGCAGCCAATTGGCAGTCTCTTACCCCCCTCTCTTCCAGGTAAAGTAATCGATTGTTGAGCTGAGTTACTCCATAGCCACAGAACTTTTTATTTTGTTGTTTTTGTTTTTCTCCCAGGAAAAAATAAAATGAAAATGAAAAAAATTACGATTTGGCAATAATAGCTCCATAGTAGCTATGGAATAACTCAGCTCGACTGATTATTTTATTGATTACTTAGGTCTACTTTATTTGGAAGAGAAGGGGGTCAGAGACAGCCACTAAAACATTAAATTTATACTGTATTTTCCACATTATTTGAGTTACTGCTCAGTGGTGTCTCTTAAGGAGGCGTGTTGTCTTCCGACACTGTTATACTAACGATGTTTAGAGGCCATACAAGCACTTGATTGTAGACTGTAGACTCTTGGCCAATATTTGAGTGTTACATGAGTACCAGGTGATGACATGATGCTGAAAGTTGAGTGGACTTGTAGACACCACTCTAATGCACAGGTGCAGCTACAGTTTGTTACCACATGATTTGTATGTCCTCTCTGTTGAAGCTCTGCTGGGTCCTTTCCGATACACCTGTAGGGTGAGCAGTAAGGTTGAGACATGTCTAAATATTTCGTTTTGTATCTATTTTCTTGATATATTTTCTGTCTGTCTTTTCCTATGCATGATGTCAAAAATGTTCATAACCACACAGAATCTGTGTCTCTGCCTGTGGATGACACCAAGAGTGAGCAAAGTGCAGGACTTTATAAAGGTACATCTGAATAAAATTATAATAATGCGGTTCCTTTAAGTAATTCAATTAAGTTAAATGCTCATATATAATTTATTCATTATACAGATAGTGAAATATTTCCAGTGAGATACAGACTTTGGGGTTTTCAAGAGCTGTAAATCATAATTACCACTATTTATACCTTTTGACAAAAAAGGCTTGAAATTGTTTGATCGAAACAACAATTCAACTATTTTGACACTGGTCATATGAATGAAGTCAGCAAACCGACAGTGTAAATTTCAGCTGTTACTGTGTTTCCCTCTTGGGAACTGTAGAAAAATCCTTGACAGTGGTGAAGAGCTATTTTAAACACCATTCAGCTAGCTTGGATTTCAGTTTACAGAAAACCTACATATAGAGCCAAGATAGTTGATTAATGATGAACTGTGTAGTGGGGATTTAAAACAGTAATTATTTTCCTGTTTGATTGGCTTCCTTTAGGCCAATGAATAAACTAACTGGAGTTTAAATCAGAATTTAGAAGTCATGATGAAAATTTCATTTGATAGAACACATAAACAGTGAGATAAAAGAATGAATCCAATAGATATTAAATAAATAAAATAGAATTAATAAAATACTAGATGATAAATATTTCCCATTGGACGTGTACTTTGATAAAATGATATGATACAAGATCCACTTGTAGAATTTCAGCCTCAACTCATCCTAGTGGTATTCCCTCAGTTATCTTCCTCTGATGCTGTTTCAAGGCGGTTCAACACCATAACCAAACAGCATCCTTAAATATGTGTTTTAGGTCCTGGTTCTGCTGGGAATTAGAATATAGTTTGCACGTTTTGAGATGTTTGATTGCAATAATAAAATCAGTAGGTGTGGTACAGAGGTTCCTAGTTTGGATCCAAGTTTAGTCCAAGGACTGACATGCAGACTGGGGGTTATGTTAATTTGAGACTCTAAATTAATCATAGGTGTGAATGCAAGAATGCATGGGTTGGCCATGTTGTAACCTGTCCAGGGTGTACCCTGCTTCCCGGGCATTGTCAACTGGGATTAACTCCACTTTACGGGGATTAATGAAGTACCTCTGATTCTGATTTTGATTCTGAACCTTCAAGAGGAGAAGTGGTAGAAAATAAATGACTGACTAAATGACCAACTGCCAAATAGAAGAGCTGGGGTAGTACTACTGGACTGGGGGTTGTCTGGTCTCTCATGGCTGATGTATTTGCTGAACTTGAAAGCAGTTGTTGAGATCAGCAGAGTGCCAACAGGAAACATTTAGTCCATGCTCCTCCATCTAGCCTCCACTCAATGATAACCCACCTCTTTTCAGCACATGACAAGTAGTACTGTTTGGACATGTCGCGATGTCATTGCTGTGAATTATTTCATTTCATAATAAGTGACATTTGGATGGCTTATGACATTGACTGACCACCAAAATAACAGCTTCAGTAATAAAAATGCTTATTGGTTATCCAAGGCTCTGAGAATCTCTGAGTGCTTCTTGAGAGCACAGATTTTAATACAGAGACACTGTGTTACTATAACTGAGGCACTTTTTAATTGTTAGAGCAGGATGGAATGAGATTAAATTATTAAGATTCCAAGGATCCCTCCCATCATGGACATCAGGTACTGAACAAGAGAGGTAGATATGTAAATGAAGTTATGCACAGAACATTGATTAAGTTTTGTACTTCCAGTAAAATATAAGGGAAACAAACTAAGGAGCGGGACTGTTAGTATGTATAAATGTGTTGAGCTTTGTGGACTTAAAGCCCTGTCCTGTGAAGGCAGGTGGTGTGTGTCCCAGTAGCTTTAATAACAGTTAAGCTGCGGTTGTATAGAAATTCATTTTAGGCTGTGTTCTGGGTTATGGATATGTGATGTGCAATGGCAGCCATATTACAGGTGTAAAGATCAACAAACCTGTCAGGACGAGGAGATTTAGCCAGATAATTAGAGGCGAGGAAAATGTTCCATCTTCTGCTCACGACAAGCCAGTTCAACGAGCCAACCATTTCTCCTCATACATTGGCCTTGCTAATATAGGTGTTCTTTGGCACCGCTCACTGTGAAAGTTTGTGTGTGTCTGAATGTGTGTGTGTGTGTTTCCATTTATTTAGTTTTTAAAAAAAATATTTTTTCAAATGTTGGACCACTTGGCCAGACTCTGTAGAAACCCAGCACACTGAGAAGAGAGGATCTGATTTTCCAGGCGGGTCATCAGAGCAGCTCGCTGCTGTGTCAGGAGGCATTTATCAGGAAACTTAGATTTGTGAGATGTTTAGTTGTGCTTCATAATTAAACTTCTTCAGGAGTGTTGCTGTGCCTGCAATTCCTAGAAGCAATAAATAAATAGGTGCGTAGTTTGTTCAATGTTTTGTCATAATATTCTTTTCCTTGCTATTAATACATTCTATGAAAAGCCCCTCATCAACTATAAACTGATGCTACCATTAGTTATTGTCTGTACAGTATATCCAAAGCTTGAAATATTTATGTGTACCAACTGGTGGCAAGTTTTAATGTGGACATGTGTGTGAATGTGTCATCGTTTATTGCTCTTCAAAGTGAGGCCATAATGTAGATGCTATGTTGTTGCTTTTGCTTTTGTTGTTGGGGGCTTTGTCCTAGTTGAGAGTGAGGCCGCACAGCAGTTGTGTACGTGTAAGGCTGTCTGTCTTGGCACAGCAGGTCTCTAGCTTTGAAACCAGGAGACTGTCAACTGGACAACTGTCTCTCACTCTACCTCCTCTTGTTCTTGCAGCATGGTTGCTGTGCCTCTCCAGGAGGAAATCCTTAACTGGATAAAGAATTGAAAACAAGTCTCTAATATATTTATTTAGCATATCAGTGGGGACCTACAGCCATGTGCTTCTCAGGCAGGAGGTACTGAAGCCAATTCCCAGATAGAGGGTCTGTTAGTGTCTGCTATACCAAGCGCTACACTCCTCTCAAGCATTAATGCAACATCTATGTCCACATACTGTATAAATGATGTGGGAAATCATCATGGGATGCTGTGATACATTAGATAGATTAGACCATTTGGGGAACGTTGATTACTATCGATTTACTACAGATTATAAAGATACAGATCTCATGCTAAAACAATTAAAACTACTCTATCTTTTATAGCGCTGAAAACACTGATCATAGTTGTGGTTGAGTCATAAGCTTGGAGTTTGCCCTGCACCACATCATTATGTAGCTCATCAGTAACACCAGAGAAGTTTCAATAGGCAGGAGACTGTCCACTTGGATGACATGTTACACTGGTTGCTCCAGCATAACTAGTAGAAGCTATTGTATTGAGATGATTTACATCTCCTGGTCTTACTTTAGATAGTCATTCCACTTCACACTGTGAGGGAAATGGCAAATATTTGGATGTAGCCTTGTTATAGATTGAAGATACTCAGTTTAGCCACATTAATAGATTTTGTTTTATCTTCTGTGTTGAATATTTCACCTCTTCAACAGTATAATCTCCACTATTCTCACAGGCAGACCTTTTGATTCCATGTACTGTTTTTCATCTTGCGGCATTTTTCTTCTCCCTACAGCTACACTGACACAATCCCAGCACCTTGCCTCGCTGCTGTCAACCACTGCTAATGTCAAATACAAAAGTTTCATCATCTCTCACGTGTTTCACTTTCATCACTGGTGACTGCAGAGCGAACAGAGAATCACAACACGCTGCTGCTGTTTTACTGCTCGCTTTAATGAGGCCATTCCTCTCCTTCCCCCTTTTCACTGTAACAGTGGAGAGATTTCCTCATTTCACCCCAGCGATAAAGGGAGTAATGACAGACACAATGCTGAATTGGGAGTATGTTGACCTGTCAGTCAGTCTCAGACCACCCTATTGCCTCTGCTCCTCCACTTTATAATCTAACATTGACTTATTAACACAATGTTTTCTAATAAAACCAAATGTAAACATGAATCCTATTATCTCGTGAGTGTCCTATTTTCGGTAGAAACAATGAGGCATCAAGAATAAAAGAAACAGAAACGGCTGTCCCAAGAAGAACAAGAACAATCAATGATATCAGTACATTCCCTTAAACAACCTACTTACATATCACAAAGCCTTAATGAAGCTCTTGTCAAATGAGAGTGAAAGGAGGAAGTCAGGTGATTTTTTATAAGGTCAGGAGATAAACATTTTGGGAGACAGTGGTTTGCTTCCTATAAATTACATTCAGACACCCTTGGTTTCTTTTAACCCCAACTGCAGTTACTCCCTAATTATAACTGCATGATTATAACCATGACATTAAACCATAGTGAAAAAGTAATCACCAATGTCTCCTTTCAGTATTCAGTTTGTTTTTCTCAACAGTAAGTATAAATCAATAGCTTCATTGAAGAACTTTCTGACTTCTGGTCCAGTTGGACAGATACTGAGAGCTTGAGAAACAATGTAGCCTCAGTAAACTGATATCAGCGTCTCTGTCAATTACCTCAGCACTTGTGGTTTGTAATTATATATAAACAACATCTAATTAGTGTTACGTTCCAATGTGCACGATGAAATACCAGCAGAATAGCTCATGCTGAATCATGCATGTCTGTTGTGTAACCAAAAGTCTAAATCAACATAGCTTCACAGGAAACATTATTCTAATACATTCGTTTAAACATGAGCCTCGTGTATGGCCTTGTGTTTTCTTTTACCTGTGCCAAGACCCCACGTGTTTTGTGATGTTGGTGTGTACGTATACGTGTCCATGAAACCACTACATACACGTGTATAGATTGTTACATGTGTGTAAGGCAGCCAGCATGACAGGCAGTACCTTCAGTGAGGTTCCCTTCCTGTTTCTTACTGTGTGTGTGTGTGTGTGTGTGTGTGTGTGTGTGTGTGTGTGTGTGTGCGCGTGCGCGTGCGTGTGCGTGTGCGTGTGTGCGTGCGCGCGTAGTCTTGCGTGGCAGAGCGTATTCATCTGTGTCTCGCTGAATGTTTTCATGCTCATGTTAACCTTGTTAGGTGTACCTGGATCAGGTTGAGGACAACATGTTCAGAATGTGACCAAATGTTATTTTCCTGCAACCAAATCCAGACTGCGGGAAAGAGAAACACTTCCACACACACACGCATGCGCACACACGCACACACAAATACCTGAGCAGGCCCCTCCTTCCTGTCATCATGTGTGTTGAGGCTGGTCTGTTATCAAAACAAGCTGACAGACTGAATCATATTACCAGGCCTCAGGATGTTGCTAATGTCGTACATAGTTTTAGCACCTAGGGCTCAGTTGCTTTGTGTGTGTGTGTGTGTGTGTGTGTGTGTGTGTGTGTGTGTGTATGTAAAAAGACGATAAGAGAGTAAATAATGCTAACATGCATCAGGGACGTAAAGAGGAGTGAAACTGTACTGTATAAGTAGATTAATACAGTGGCGTAAGAGGCTTAAGTATCAGAAATGACATGATTAAGACACTGACTGTACCTAAAGGCAATAGCTCAGTGTGTGGGGATGGCTTAATGGCAATCAGCTCCCTTTTGACTAAACTGATTTCGAACTGCAGATCACAATAACAAAACAAAGGTCATGTCAAAAATTAGCACGTGAATTAATTATAGCGTCATAGCAAGATCAGTTATTGTGTGAGGATGTAGTAATGCTGAAGATAATATTACCCATTCAGTGAATGCTTGACAAACACAAGGTGCTAAGTGCTTTTTTGACATTGGTGTAAAGTGGTTGCTGCAAGTGGTGGGCAATAGCGTGACCCTCAGGTATGGGGTGAAATGTCTGGATCTCACTAGCAGATGAAAGCCACAGACCATTTCAACAGTGCAGTAATACTGTCTACATCCCATCATCTGGGTCTGGGATATCTGACTTTCAGTGGAATGAATAATAAGCCTATCAAAATCCTCAGCAGTGGTGTGTCATTCCTGAGGCTGGAATGGAATTGTCTTACCATAGCCATATGTGTGCAGTGGTTGGACTGATGAGGTGGGAGTGGCCGGCAGGTGAGTGGAAAAGTACTGCAGAACTGGCAGAAGGAATGAAACCCAGGAGCGGATCATGACAGTAAAAACTGAAAGTGAGAACAGAGTTAAAATATGTTCTTTGCCTGCTTTTGTTTGATGAAAGCAAAAAATATTATAAAATATTGTCTTCAGCATCAATTATTTACAGGTGTGTTCTTCTATACGGCCTGCTGTTGCAGACTTGGCCAAAGATAACAGAACCGCTGTCTCTGATACTGTCTGATATATGGGTGATGCATTAGTGTTTGTCGTTAGTTGCTTTTGTACAACTGAAATTAACATTAACAACAGGTGCTGATGTCAAATCCTGATGTTCTGGAAATCCTTGCTACTTATCACCAGCAGTGAATGAACCATTTTGTTTCTTATGCTCAAGCATCCTAGGAATCACTTGTAATGTGTTTGGATAGTGCCAACGTGATACTTATTTCTCTTGTTGCTCTGTCAAGTCCTTAGTTATCTCAGACATTGTGTTAGGTAACCCCTCATTTGAACCACTGACTGACTGAAATAGGCTCAGGCCCACTTTCTTCTGACTGGTCCAACATCCAGAATCCAGTATAAAGCAAACCCATTACGGTTTATTTGATGGCCCAGTGATGGTGTAGCCCATAGGAATGGGATTGGCCTCCATCATCTCAATGACCAGTCAGACATTACACATCAACTGGCATCATCTTAATGAGCTAACTACAGTTACACTACTATAAAAGTTTTTCCATAAACAATATGTTGTTATCGGCTTTTCTTTGAAAGGCATATTTGATCATGCTTATTTGGCCAGACAGGTTTGACTAGATAGAACAAGTTGATGCAAGCATATGTCGAGTTTGTGTTGACGTCTGGATTGTGTGGTCACTGGCTGATGTCAGCAGACTCTGTTTATAAGCTACTGACAACTGTGGTTGAACTCTGTTGTCAATTAATTAATGTTAGCTCTTGTTATTAGCACACTTTGGCACATTGAATCAAATAGTCCCTTCAGCTCTGTTACATATAGATAAACTACACAATATAGCATGTTACATATTTCTTTTTGTGGGCAAAAGTTTATTGGCTTCATTTTACTTCCAGCCCTGACAAGAAGTATAGAAGTCAGAGAAGTATAACCGACAGAAAGACTAATTTTAAAATTCACAGCAATTTGATTTTGACACCACCAGACACAACACACACACGTGTGCTCTTTCTGTGGAGTTCATATAAACTCAGCCTTTGTTTCCTGGCTCGCTGTCCTGCAGACTGTCCAACTTGCCAGCTGGCTGTTATGAATCATGTTGACAGGCTTACTGAGAAATCATAAACAGTGACGTGTTGCAGGGCTTAATGGCCAATGGCGCAGCATTACAGCTTAGAAAAATCAATTTGAACTTTTAGAAAGCCAAGACAGAACAAGCTTCTGTTGTTAGTTATACATGAATGCCTGACTTAAGTGGCTCCTGCTTTTGCTCACATGTGTGTGATCTGTGTGCAACAGTCGGACTGCATCTGATCAAAAGATGAAATACTTTACATTCTTTTTGAACTCCTCAGTGACATCTCTGTCCCTGAATCATCATCTATTCAGCAGATAGTGTAAAACAAATACGCTGTACTCACCTCATGAAAAGGTCAGGTACAGGCAGTACAAACATTGTGGCGAGGAAGGGATTTGGCCATGGATAAATAAGAAAAAAAAAAGCTGAAAGCCCCTTGGCATTACTTTAGAATGGAACCTTTTAGTGTTAAGTTTAAAAGCATCTGTTCGTCCAACCTGCTGCTGTCCTGGTGGGGTAACATCAATGACTGCGTTTAAATGTGCACCACTGGAGTCCATGTTATTGCAGTTTGTTGGAACGTCATTTTGCTTGAGACATGATGAAGCTTGAAGTTGCCAATCACAGATGGGAGTTGGCATCAGGATATCCCTAATTAGCCCCAAAAAAATCAGCTAAACTCTAAACCCCATGATTGATATTTCTTTTTTTTTGCTCTGTACAGTCTCTTTTGGCACATTCATTATTGACTCTTTTTGTTTTTGGTTTCCATGATTTAAAAAACAAAACATGTTTTATTAAAGTGATCAAAATTGAGTGTTTTATTCCAAGGTTGCACTGCAGACTGTGGGCTAGATCGCATTCACTGAGATGAAAAGGGAACATGTGAGCCACCACATGAGAGAATCATACTCGTAATGCATCAATAGGAATACAGCCATGGGTACTTCCAACAGCCCTGAAATCACTCACATTTACTACCACACCACCTAATGTACGGTCAAGCTAGTTCCTTTTCCAACCACTGTAATCTAACATCACTGCCAAAACAAATATCCTCCCTGTAATGTTATTTTGATACTGTGTCCATAGTTTGTGTATGATACCAGAAGTTTGTCCTTTCCTGTCAGGATCACCCAGTAGCAAGTTACGGTTTAGTTGCCATTCGGATTTTCATAGGTGATTCATTAAGAATTTTTTTTTTCAGTCAGTGGGAAACAGAAGAGAACGCTTTTCCAACAGATTTTCCAGCTGGGAGCCATTTTCTGATGGAATAAGCAGTGATGCAGAGAATGTTCTGATATTTCTTGTTTTCAGTGTGCACAGTATACCAGAGTGTTATTATAATAATAATATAATATATTAATAATAATTACAGCAAGTTGCTGTTTATGTCTTACTTATTTTACCCAACACAACATTTTAGGAGGAGAAGTACAGAAAGCACAGTTTATTACAACATGTTCTTTGTTTATTTACATTTGTTTTTTGTAGTCTCATAAATTCCATATTTATCAATCCATTAGCTACCACTTATCCTTACTGGAGTCACTCCCAGCTGACTTTAGGTGAGAGACAGGGTACATCCTGGATAGGTCACCAGCCAATCACAGGGCAACATGCAGAGACAAACAACCATTAACACTCACATTCACACCCACAGTCTCCAGTTCACCGGACTAAACCCACACAGCCTTGAAAAGAACATGGCTACACACCTCCTTCACCAGGCACAGGACTAACCACTGCTTTACTGTACTGTCCTTTAGCCTGTATATTATAGTGAAGCAAAAAGAAAAACACAGAATGCCACCATTTATTACAAGCATTCTCTATCTCCTGCATCTGCAACAATCTCTCAATTTGAGTTTGAAATAGTGAGCGGTAGTGGAGAAGTTATTTGCTGAAAGATTGATTACAGCCTGCACTGTCCATGTGGTAGTAATACTGCTCTGTAATACCGCTAACAGTAGCAATCATCTTTTTATAAATGGAGTAATTTTTGATGAATGACATTCCTGGGAAATGGAAAACAACTCCTTTTGCTGTGGACTCATGCAGGGCTACAATAAACTTATGCTCTTTTACAACCTCTTCATTACAAATGGCAACTGTACACTGAACACTGTGAATTTGACAAGTGACAATTTTGCGATGTTTTGTTTTTAAATCTAACAAACAAATAACTGTAACCACCATAATTTACATACAGCAGCACAGGGGATTAATCTGCTGTTAGACAAGATAATGTGTGGAGGAGATTACCTTGGTGAAATGTTTGCCAGCGATTACTACACAGCTGTGACCTGGACGATGATGTATATGATATGAGCTCTCCACATGTCAGCATGAGATAATTTATTAGGATCAAAGGCAACATCAGGATGCCACTTAATTTACAGCAATCAGAGGTCAAGCAATGGAGGGGGATTCTCCTCCAGAAGCAGGCCTATGTTTCATGAATTCATCAGGAGTAAACACTGTTAAATCATGAAATGGCTTTATAAAAATGCTAAATGTGACAGAAGGATTGACAGACAGTTTTAATGCAGGTCAAAATAGAGAACATCCAAGTCCAAGTCAAAATTAAAATTAAAATGAGTGACGTATTACTAGCTATGTGTTACTTTTTTTCTGAACCGTGCTTCAAAGGGTTACAGAATGGGTCACAAGTACAAAAAATATTATCCTCAAGTACAAGAACACAAAAATATACCTTTGAAGAAAAAGGATCAACAGGGCAACAGTTGAAGGAGAAGAACGGACTAAACACTCCATAATAAAGAGGGAGTGGTAGCCTACTGGTTAGAGCGTTGGTCTTGAGACCAAGGGGTTGGGGGCTCAAATCCCTCTCTTGGCTCCACTCGGGGCCCTTGAGTAGGGCCTTAACCCCAATTACTCCCCGGGCACCTTATACTGTATGACAGCCCACTGCTCACACATGTGTGTGATTGGTTAAAAGCAGAGACCAAATTTTGTTGTATAGTGCACTGTGTACTGTGACATTGACAAAGAAAGCTTTCTTTCTTTTCTTTTCTTTATAACAGCAAGTAGCAGCTGGTCTGACAGGCAATCTGAGGCTAGCATCTGTTAACAAAACAACTTCTGATTTTCATGATCAAACCATATTCTTTCCTTGTACTCAAAGAATATTGTTTTTTTGTACTTGGGACATATGCCGTTTCCTTCTCAAGCATAATTGTGTTTTCTTCGTGCAAACCACTCGTTTGCCTGTGAATTGTAGGGTCTTTGTAAAACATGTTCTCTTTGCTTCTTTTGACAGGCTTTTGGCTACATTTAATAAATTATAGTGGATTTGTTAGGGGATTATTTGAAATGAACAGTTAGTGTTGACAGTGTGCACCTGTATTTATCCAGGACAATGCAGATCAGTGTGGATGATACTTTCATGAACCATCAGCTGACTGACAACAAAGTGGCTTCTTCTATTTACTGCATGAGACTAGAAGGACGTAACTCAGTCTTGTGTCATATTGCAGTGGTTGGATAACACATACAGTAAAATAATATACAGTTAGATCTTTGAAGATAAAGCTTAAACAAATCATTAAACCCTGTTCTTGCGCCTCCAAGGCCTGATGCGTCCGTCCAGAAATGTGAGAGACCTCCTGCCATGCTTGTTAACCAGTGAGTCACCTATCTGTACATGTCTTGCTGAGTCTTCTGCATTTCAATGTGATGTTCTAGGTGCCTCTGGTGGCCTCCCACGTGAACTTGGTACCATCCTGTCTGAAACCTCGTCTGAAGCAACGTTTGAGGGCCTCAAGTGTTAGTTGGTTGGTGGCAGGCTGAGAAAGATGAAGACATGTGCCATGTTTCTGGCGGTGCTGCTGCTCCCCACTGTCCAAGCAGGTGAGTTAAGGAAATTTTCTTTGCTGATTCTACCACCCTGTAACTCACTGTAATATCAAACCAGATTCCTATTACTGGAAAGTGAAGGACACAGAAAAGGTAGATTTGGGTAATGTGAGACTGTGAAAAAGATTTCATTCTACTGACCTGGAGGTGAACAAGATATAAATGAGGGTGATACAATTGGTGTAAAACTCTAAATTATTCATGTCATCAGTCATTACCATTCATCAGCATGTAGTTGTGCAGGGAATGTTTTCTCTGGGCAGACTCAGTGGCGTCCGCCTGGTAAAGAACCACTCCACAGTAAACTACAGATGATGATAAAACTTACACCATTAAGCTTCTTAAATCTGAATGTAATGTAATGTAAACATGTATACAGACAACAGGGAAAGAAAATAGTGAGCATATGGGAAAAGGAAAGGGAGATCTAATTATGACAGGAAAGAAGAACTTGGCAACAGTTTGTTGAACCGTTAACCACAAAAGCGGTGAGATGTGACATTGTGCCAGTGTTGTGTTTATAGTTTTCATTTCTTCCTCTAAGTGGAGGAGGTGAAAGACTAAACCAGCTATATGTGAGTCCACAGGTCAGGCCCTGTTCTCACTTGGTATTAACGTGCACAGTGGTTGAAAATCAGCCTGGGACCATTTTACATGGGCGGGGGTGGGGGTGGGGGTGGGGTCGGGGGGGTGCGGACTCATCCTGCATGTCCCACCCCTGAACGTGCATAATAATTGACCTGATCTACAGGTGTGAACACAACCAACCATGTATTGAAGAAATACTAAGATGAGTTTTTCAGAGATGGTCTGGGTTCTAGTATTGTTAACATGAGTTCTTTTTTGAGTTTTGTTCTTTTTTGATTTTTCTTCATTTCTGCTTTTAGTTCCTGGATGACTAGGCGAACAGCACATTTGGTCTTTGCAATAAGAAAATTCTGTAAACATTTATATGCTCGGGGGGGTGCAGACTCATCCTGCATGTCCCACCCCTGAACGTGCATAATAATTGACACAACCAACCATGTATTGAAGAAATACTAAGATGAGTTTTTCAGAGATGGTCTGGGTTCTAGTATTGTTAACATGAGTTCTTTTTTGAGTTTTGTTCTTTTTTGATTTTTCTTCATTTCTGCTTTTAGTTCCTGGATGACTAGGCAAACAGCACATTTGGTCTTTGCAATAAGAAAATTCTGTAAACGTTTACATGCATATGAGTGAGGAGGTGTTATTATCCGGTTTGAACAGAGCCTTTCGTCACCATCTCACACTTCCGCACACCAAGCTCAACTGACTGATGATGTACTGTAAATCTCTCCATCAGAGATTTACCGTTTATTACCATCAGATGATGTCTGCATTAATATACAGTACAAAATATCTAATATACAGAGCAGATGTGCAGTGTGAGCCTCAGCAGAATGAGCACTATCAGACTTATGGTGCACAGAGAGTACTTTGTTGCTAACTCGTGTTAATGATTTTACTCTGAGTTACTGATAACAGTGAAAAGTCATCCTGGGTTGTTGCTTTGATTTATACATTGTGTAAATTATTTCAATCAAAGATCTGCTGGGAAGTGCACCCTAATGCAATGCCTGCAGCATCTGCTTCATATTTAAACACAAGTAGCTGTCAGGATCTATGATGGATTAGTCCATGAAGCACCCTGAATGCTCTGTGACGATATGAGACTAAAGCCCTCGGGCCCTGACACATGGAGAGTAGGTACAATGCACAAGGTCTCCTCATGTGTATAATATTCTGCTGAAAACATACAGAATGCAAATGAGGATTTATTAAAGGGCCATGGCTGTATTCCTATTGGTGCATTACCAGTACGATTCTCTCATGTGGTGGCTCATGTGTTTCCTTCTCAACTCAGTGCATACGATCTAGCCCACAGTCTGCAGTGCGACCTCAGAAGAAATCACTACATTTTGATCACTGTCATAAAACATGTTTTGTTTTTTTTACATCACAGAAACCAAAAAAACAAGCAGTTTATGGATTTACAACTGAACGGGTGTTGAATGATGCTAATCTTCACATCAAATTCATTTCCAAAGATGAGAGAGGAGCTCAAACAGAGAGACTGAGTGAAAGAGAGAGGGATTCTGATTTGTATAAGGCTGTGGGTCAAACTCCTCACTCACACACGATACACACAAACCAGCCAAAACATCACAATTTTGCACTGTGTATATTTGACCCAGTGAAGCCATGCAGTCATTGAAAGGTACTGAACCTGTTTGGTGACATTAATACATAGCAGAAAAAATACTCAACTGATAAACAACATTTAACACAGTTACAAAGTTTTTCTCCTAAAATTAACAGCAGAACACTAACTGTACAGTACAACCAGTCCACTCAACCTCCGTCTGACTATACAGTACAACCCGTCCACTCAACCTCCGTCTGACTGTACAGTACAACCAGTCCACTCAACCTCCGTCTGACTGTACAGTACAACCAGTCCACTCAACCTCCGTCTGACTGTACAATGCAACCAGTCCACTCAACCTCCGTCTGACTGTACAGTACAACCACTCCACTCAACCTCTGTCTCACTGCACAATACAAGTAGTCCGCTCAGCTCACTGTACTAGTATACTACTAGTCGCCAAACAGGATAAAATCACAAACTGCCATTGTTAGGCTAAAGGTTGGAGCTTAGTCTTCTGTAGGAGAGAAACATTCCAAAATGCAAGGATATGCCAACTTTCATTAGCAGGCGATTTGGGGGAGAGATAAAGCTATGTGGTTTCAGACAAGCCAAGGATAGATATCTTATATCTCTTCATCTCTTTTGCAATGAATACCATTTTCCCTGCTGTGTGCATGGTCCTGATGGTCCAAGCTGCGATGTTAGTAGGTTGCCTAGTGACGCACCCTCTCAGTGTGGTTTTCAGCATAGTTTAATTTCCTCTTTAGTCTGATTAGCCAAAGAGTCTGCTTCTCCACGGTTGTTGAATTCTTTACTCTTCCTCAACAATTCTGTAATTGTTTTCATCCATTACACAGGTGATTGGCCTATGAGTTTCACCATTGACCTATTGGTCAGCTATACTTGCTTCCACCTCTCATGACTAGGACGTTAGGGTTGGCCTTTGAAAGGCGACTTACTGATGATGCTAGATGCAAACTAACCAAGCGATGTCCGATGTCCATGAGTTATCATGACTTCTGTTCCCATAAATGCACCCGTTTTTATGGCAAACCATCCAAAAACCAGTCATATAGTTCACACTAAAACAAAAATGCCAAAGAAACACCATAGTCAGTGTAGTAAATATTTATGACAGTCTATCCAATTGTTGTTACAAATGTTGTAGTCTGCAGTTGGTGAACCAGTTAACCAGCAGATCCTGCAGTTCATTCATATAAACACTCTCAAGTTGCTGTCTTCAAGGTGCTTCTACAATTGAATACACCAGCAAAAAGTAAGAAAGACAAGGGATGAGATTGTATTGTAAATATGAAAACTGTGTGGAAAAATATAAGGCTTTATCAGGATTCGGCTCATCAGCTAATCAGAACATTTATTTTAAAAAAGAATAAATAATTTTTTTATACCATGAGTTCATTTCCTCTTAATTTCACTCACGCTTTACCAGTTTACTTGAGCACATTTCATGGAAACAGTTCTTATAAGCAGTATTAATTCTGTCAAGATGTAGCAACAACACCCTCTTTTTTTCTCTCTCCTTTCAGGAAAACAATGCTTCAGCAAACTATACCACACGACCTGTTTGGAATAAATGGCCAAACCTGTCTCACATCATATTTCTACCAAACACAATGTTATTCACAGTGCACCTGTCAGAATGAAGCTAGCAGCTGTTGGGGGCTATTAAAGACAACGAGGAGAATGAGAAGACACTACTGCCAATATTTATCAAACTTACTCTAAAGATCCAGCTTAAGAAGAGAAAGTCATCAACTAAAGATAAGCTCTCTAACTCCCACTTAGCGAAGTGTCAATGTAACCTTTGAGAGGGACAACCTCTGTTCTAAACCCTAAGCAAGGGTGAGGACAAACTGACAGGAAATTCACACATGCACCATGTACAGAACACAACAACAAAATAACAATATTAAAACATAAATACACTCATATTGCTCATAACTGACAATACATTCATTAACTGACTGAAATCAAACGGGCACTAACTGCTTTATCATTTGCTCTTTGGGGTAATGAAAAAAATGTTTGTAGTTGGTGGGCAACTTTAATGTGCTTATCTACAGTATGATTCATATAGATCACTCTTCAAAGACTTCTGCAGCCCTGATGTTTAGGACCATTTTCAAGTCTAAAACAAAATTTTGGCTGTTTGACAATACAAGCCCAGTCCTTAAACACAGACAGTGTTGCATGGATTGGGATTTAGGTGATTGCAGTTTACTGTGCACTGGGTGAGCATCTGATTTATTGTAGGACATGACTGGTTTGGATAATATGCTATGTCTATGGCTCCATCCTGTTATAATGGGCAAATCATTGTTTGGAGGCTAAGTTTGTGCTACTTTATGACCAAATAAACTCTCTGTAATCTGGACTGTAAAATAATCAATTTGATGTTAATAATCTATTTAATCCTTTTATTACAAACTTTATTAGAGCAATGCCCAGTGCCCAGTGATCATTACATTGTTCAATGGATTCAGGGGCCTCATCATCAAATTAGAGTATATTGATTTGTTTACATTTAATGTTTGTATAAAAGCTGCAGTTGATTATCTCTAGTATTGATACTTTTCTTCATGCTGGTTAGGACTTTAATCACTTTTTACAACTCCAAGTTCACAGCATAAAATGTATCTGAAGATAATTATACAAAAGCTGTTGCTCAATTATTATTGGAGCTGTGAAGAGGGCAGAGGTTTATTTTTGTGGTGTGATTCACCCTGACTCACCTGGGTTGGTGGTTCCCTGGTGTAGTTCAGGAACAGGTCAATATGTTGTTGGATAAGAAAGGAATTTAAACCAAAGCAAAGCAAAGCAGCGGGCTCAGCAGGTTTTATTGTCAGACACTGCAGTAGCTGGCAGCCACAGATTGCCGAGGACTGACTTCAGACGCTCTGTGAAAAATGTGTGTGAACAGCTGTTGATGAGGAGCTTTTTAAGGCTTGTAGGCTTTCGCTAGTGGTTTTATAGAGTGTTTCCATTATTTGAGCCAGTATCCTTCAGTGCTTCAAGGAAGTGGAAACTTTCATGTAAGAAAGTACACTTGTTTTCATTTGAAGGTTCACTGGCAGTTTATTAAACAAAACCAACACGAGGCCGAGAAGAAGGAAAAACAAGATGAGACACATCAAGTCTTTGTGGCCATGAACAAACATGCAGGAACTGTGAAAGTCTGTGTAAAGTACACCTCCGCTTTTTCCCTGCTGCTGTGCCTACTGCAGGCCAAAATGAAAAATTAATTGTTTTTCTGAATAGATTCTGAAACAGATGTTTTTGGAAAAGGAAAACATAAGATATTGCTTCCATAGAAGTATTCACAAGTCTTGTTATGTAATTTACTGTATATGCTTTCCATGTATTTTGATCATTTGGCTCCTGTGGCAAAAGAAAGTGACTGGAAATGGCTGCCAGTGCACATAAGAGCAATGAAGCAAACTATGAGAGTGAAGGAGCTGTGAGCACAGATCAGAGGTTTTTCCACTGAAGGTTCCCAGAGGCCACAGTGGCCACTAGGATCCAAATACACCGAATGTTCAAATACGACCAGTGTTCTTCATCATGACTTAAGCACTGAGTTGCAGTTGGCTTCAGGAAAATAAGAATCATGCACTGACACTGAAAACAGGACACACACACACACACACAACGCAGGGAGCCTCCCAGTGGGCCTCCCTCACATGGATGGACTGTCAGAGCACTGAACTGTCATAAGCAGTCAGCACCAAATACAAATCATTCAATACTTTGTGATCTCTGCTGACAGTGGTGAGTGGTGAGACAGGCCACAAGAGTAAACATCAGTGTAGTTTCACCTTGGCAAGTAAAGGAGTTCAGTTAAAGACAGTACCAACATTGGTTATGTAGCAAAAGCAAAACAACATATAATCAGTGGGAAACCCCACTGAGTTTTCACATTGTGATACTTCTGCCATCGCTTGGCCAGTGTAGTGCTGGTGACCCAACATGCTCGGACGTCTGAATGTACCTGAGAGAGCAGTGCATTGTGTGTTAGCACTATGGAAACCAAACAGCAGTCGCTCACAGATACCAGAGGAGCTGCTGATTGCACATTACCACCAATCACTCTGTGTCAGCCTTCTGGGAAATAAAGCTGACAGTTCAGGTCCTCAGCCAGTCAGTCCCACTGATGGATCTGTGAGGTGGCAGGGAGATGAGGCAACTGCCACACACAACGGAACAGAAAGCAATAGACTGAAACTTGACTGGGCAGATACACACAGTATCTGATAATAACACACACAAACTAAATGGGTTCATCAGTCACTTTTACTCTTGAGTGAGCAATCCCATCACCTTGTGTGCTATTTTATCACCATTTAGATAGCGTGGACACTGAGAACATTACAGAGTTGAAAGAAATGGGAGGAATGGCATTGACAAACCTGAGATACACATCACCCATCTCTGTGATGTTCACTGGACATTTCCTCACGTGCTGTGTTGTAACGTTTTTGGTACATTGTTCCCTCATGTATTTTTTACCCACAGTCTCTTTTATAAAGCCTGATAAATCCTGGTTAAAGCTACAGTAGCTGTTGTTTCATTTCCTCTAAATGTATCCATCATTTCACCCCATCAGTTCATTCTCATTAGAAGGATTCCAGAGTTGCTATAGGCATGGAAATAATGAGGTCAGAAGCTGTGCGTGTTTGGGGGATTCAGAATGATGAAAAGAAAATCTGCAAGTGTGATGAATTGTAAGACATCTGGATCACAAATGAATAACATCAGCCTTAAATAGCCATGTCATTATGAAGACAAATAATTTGCCAAGATCCACATGCACAAGTAATATCTTATGTATAATGTATACCTCTCTATATTTTTGTGTCTGAGTTTGCATAATTGTGATTTGACATATGTGAATGAATGTTAGATAACTATCTAGCTTGAAATTCCCTTGTGACCTTACAAGCAGGCATCATGTTGAACATTGTGTTACTGCACAGGAGTTAATCATCAGCTAATGTCTAGGAAAAGCGCTGTTGTTTTTTTTAGCCGGACATTATCATTGACTCCACCCTCCCTCACACAGCCAACAACGCAGGGGAAAACATCAGCAAATCAGAGCTGCTTTCAGCAGTTATTCTATTTATCCTCATCACAGAGCTCTGAAGCTCTGTGATGAGGATGTTATAGTGGGTACAGCTGTGGCTACAAGGTCACTTGCTGATACAGCTGAGGCCAGGAAGAGAATAGAGAAAAGATGACTCATAGCCACATTATTATTTGCTTTGATTTTGTGTATTTCTAGAATTGTCTACTTGTTTGGTCTTTCGAGCTCTGACATACAAACATAATGTTTTCTAAATTGTTGGTTATCATGTTGTGTGAATAAAGCATATCATTATTTCTAGCTGTGCTGCATGGGTGCCCTGGGGGTGTATTCAATGGCAGTGTTGTTGACACAGGGGATTACATTTAACACCCAGACTCTTTGAATATTTTCACTGAATGGTATTGTATTAAGTTGCACACAAAAAAACAGTTATTTGAAGCTTGTGTAAATTTGTTTGCTTGTTGAGATGTATGGGATGGATGGGATGACCATCATGTGATCAGTCAGAGATACGTCTGTCTGTCTGTCTGTCTGTCTGTACGTCCGTCTATACACACACACAGACACGTGTGTGTCTGTGTGTCTGTGTGTGTGTGTGTGTGTGTGTGTGTGTGTCAATCAATCAAATTTTATTTGTATAGCCCATATTCACAAATTGCAATTTGCCTCAAAGGGCTTTAACAAAGAGTACAGGGTATGACATCCTCTGACCTCTGACCTACACCCTCAACAAGGGTGAGGAAAAACTGCCAAAAAAACCCCTTTTAACAGAGGAAAAAAACACAGAAACCTCCAGGAGAGACTCATGTGAAGGATCCCACTCCCAGGGATGGACAGAACTGCAATGGATGCCACGTGTACACAACACATCAACAACATGACTTATAATTATAAATTATACAAGAAGAATAATATAATATAATATAATATAATATAATATAATATAATATAATATAATAGTGGTAGGGATGCGTTGAGTGCGGTGCTGCAGCTCCAGAGCATGTTCTACGATCAGCTGCCACCACAGTCGATGGTCCATAGAAGTGGCTGCACCTGGTACTGGAACAGTGGAGCACAAAGACTCCGGAGAAGAGGGTGAATTAGTAAAGTGCATTAATAAGACACAGATATCATGATATGATGTAGATGGAAGGAGGGAGAGGAGACAGAGGAAGAGAAGGATAAGGTCTAAATGTCCCCCGACAGTCTAGGCCTATGGCAGCTTAACTAAGAGCTGATCAAAGATGGACCTCGACCAGCCCTAACTATAAGCTTTGTCAAAGAGGAACGTTTTAAGTCTGCTCTTAAATACTGAGAGGGTGTCCGCCTCCTTGATT
>JAFBJQ010001541.1:228432-244395 GCA_016785345.1 Trinectes maculatus
GCACAGTCAGAGGAACTGTGAAATACGCGTCAGTCACAATGTGTCCAACCGCGTAGGTTGATTATTAAAACGATTATTTGACAGTATTTCTAAAAAACTATCATAGTTATTTGTTAGAAAACGCTTCTATTTTTATTTCTTAAACAAATGCTTGGGCCTGAAAACAGGTCTTGATCTTTGGTTTCGTTCTATAGTACTGTATAATAATTGTAAAAAATAAAGCCGACTACTTCGCGGATTTCGCCTATCACGGGTTCTTTTTGGAACGTAACCCCCGTGATAAACGAGGTTTCTCTGTACATCGAATTTAAAGGGTTGTGAGGTATGTAAAACTGTAAAACTGACTTTATTTACACTTTGTGCAACAGAAAGGTCTGTAACTACAGTGTGTAAAATGTAAACTGTAATGTGTTAGCACCTGTTTACACACGCAGCAGATCCTGAGCCATATTAATATTCACAGTGTCTGTGTCCCTGCTCAGTTGATGACTTTGCAACAAATCCAACACTCACTCTCCCCCTCGCTGTTATTTCAGTGATAAGTAGCTAGCAGCTAACTTACTTTGCTCTGCTCGCCACAGCAACAACGCAGAAGGGGAAAATAAGCAGTGTGTGTATGTGAACGTGTGTTCATGAGCAAATGAGGGTTGAAAAACATATGCACACAACTTGTTATTTATGCTGTAGTAGCTAATCCTGTTCTGCACATTTTATTCTACTGTGCAGAAACACAAGAAACACAACTGTTAAACAGAAAAGCTTGGTCCGACTCTTTGACCCTCTCTCTCTCGCTTTCTCTTTCTCTCTCTGTGTGTGTGTGGGGGGGTTTGAGGAATGCATGGGAATCTGGATTATGCCATGATAACAAAACCCCTGGAGATGTCTCAGTGTCTGGCATAAGGAGTACCAGAATGAATAAGAATGTGTATACTCAGACACTGGCAAATTCCAACAACAAGAGCCAACCATGCTCTTCAGTATGTTGCATAAGAAGCTTCGTAAGCCACATGCTTATGTGTCCATGCTCTCTCCTGTGCAAGTTAACAGCAGTATCAGAGGAGCTGATGCGGGCTGAGAGAAGGTGCTAGTGGATCCCGGCAGCAGAGGCCATCTCCTGTGGTTAATCTCTGAGCCAGGAAACGCACTGCTGCAGAGAAAACCACAAAAGGCACTGACAGGATTAAACATTATGAAGAAACGTGACTAAATATTCCCTTTTTCAGTTTGCACTTTGCTCCACGGTTGTGAATGTGGTGGAGAACAAAGTACATGAATGGGAGAGGTGACAGAGGAATTCCTTCCTAACAACCTCTGTCGCCATCTCTTCTCACACTGTTGCCAAACAGACCAGCACGGTGTCATCAGGAGAGACAATGTCATATGTTATGCACCCAGAGACATTTTTATAAGTTTCAATTTATGAGACGAAGAAGACATTGAAGTTCATTCTTGGTTATGTGATTTGCATATGATATATTTGCCACTGTGGTGCTGGTGGCAGCACAGACAAAGACAGCAAAACTCCTCGACTGTAGCTTTTTCTGTTGCTCAGCATAAATTATTTTGAAATCTTTCGTAGCCAGATGTGGTTGAAAGCTACAGGGTAATGCAACCAAACAGACAGCATCACAAGAGTTGGGGTTTGGGTTCAATGTCTTTGCTTTCTACTTCCACACAGAACATCCCTGCTTGACTGGTGTGGAGAGAGATGGCTGATTCACTGTAGCAAAAGATCATAATAAATCAGCTGCAGTTCATGTGTGTTACTGATCAGTGTCAGTCTCTCTCCTGTGACCTGTTGATATATTCAGGCTCAAGTGGCCTGTCGCAGGTCAGCAATTGGTTAAAGGTGTCCCTCTCCTCTGGGAGGGATGCTGGATACAAACACATCACAGAGCTTTATACCGGCCTTTGAAATTTTGTAGATTTATTGGTAATTGTAAAATAATCTGAATGTTAGGCATAGACATTAAACATCTGTTTGTCACAGTATCTGCTTTAACAATACATTAGAAATGTCAAACAATTAAAAATGATGAAACAGAATGTGCATGAAAAGGTATTTTGATGCTGGTGAGTCATCACCAGCACTGTTTTGTCCTCTTTTCGTTAAGCAGTACTTCAAAGCTGCCAGTGCAGTTTTGCATGGTAGCAACAAAGAGCCAGCTCCTTCTTTTTCTTTATTTGAATGTGCTGTGGCGTTTGTATTGCCGCCAGAGGTTAGACGTTGGTGTTGTGGAACGTGAACTGCTGTATGGTGGTACATACAGTCCAGTACATAATTACAGGCAAGTGCTGAGTGCTGAGCTTCTCCAGCTCTGCCCTGGCAGCCAGCATCTCATGAACAGAGTGATGCATTAGGGGTATTTTATTTTATCATTTTATGAAGTCTCCTGGTTTGTCCTGTAAGTTGCTCACTCTTTACTTTTATATAATATATCCTCCCATCTGATTTCATCTAATATACTGTATATGTATCCTAACTTCTGCTTCTATCTGCATGTCCTGTTCCCTTTCCCCTTCTGTCTCTGTGTCCGTCTGTCTTTCCCTTGTTCCCTCTCTCTTCTCTCTCTCCTGTGTCATCTTCGGCCCAACTCATCTTCTCCGTCTGTTCACGCTGCAGGCATCCCTGGACTTTCATAGTGACTAAAGGTGACAGCTCCTCAGCTGTGGAGGATCATGCTGTCTATCAAGGTACAAGTGTGTGTTGAAAACATCCATGCTGTTAGTGATCCTCTGGCACATTGAACTGTTCCAACATAATGTTTTAACTGGCTGTGATCAACATTGTTGAACACTGCAGAAATCCCTGCACCATACCATTTTTATGCTATTATCTTAAGTGACTAACATTTTCATTCACATCTGTTTATCTCTCTCTCTCTCTCTCTCTCTCTCTCCCTCTCTCTCTCTCTCTCTCTCTCTCTCCCTCTCTGTGTGTGTGTGTGTCTGTGTTTATGTGTGTGTGTGTGTGTGGTCAGGGACCAAGGCCTCCTCAGAGGCTCGTAGCTCGCATGTTTTCCGGTCCAGTGACGGGGAGCATTTCTCCATCACCTCCAGCAGCCAGTGGGTCCAAGGTACTGTAAAGTGCAGACTCTACATATAGGATAGGGTTAGGGTTAGGGTTAGTGAAGAGTTTGTGAAGTGTAACTCTCCTCTCATTACATCTCGTCTCTGTTAACACAGATGACACAATCTGAGTTTCCTCAAGTGTAGCAGCAGCGAGGCAGCTAGCAGCCATTACATCGTAATTCCTCCTCAGTTCTCGTGTTTTTCTATGGATGCAGTGCAGTCGAGACCAGTCACAATGATACAGTGAGACAGGTGACTGTTTTCAGGGACCTGCCTAAATGAGAAGAGGATGTAAATCACAATCTGACCTTGTATTAATGTAATCAGGATAAAAATACATGACACATTCAGTGCCATGTGTAAATTGGTTCATATCATTAGCCATACAAGTGCATCACAATAAATTAGAATACATCTAATCTAATCTAATCTAATCTAATCTAATCTAATCTAATCTAATCTAATCTAATATAATATAATATAATATAATATAATATAATATAATATAATATAAAAGGTAATTTAGTTTAATTATTCCAAAAATGAATTAAAAAGTGAAACTCTCATGTGTCATAAAGTCATTACACACAAAGTGAAATATTCAGATTCAGCACTGCACTCAACGCACCACTACCACTATATATATTATATTATATTATATTATATTATATTATATTATATTATATTACATTACATTACATTACATTACATTACATTACATTACATTACATTATATTATATTATATTATATTATATAATATAATATAATATAATATAATATAATATAATATAATATAATATAATATAATATAATATAATATAATATAATATAATATAATATAATATAATATAATATAATATAATATAATATAATATAATATAATATAATATAATATAATATAATATAATATAATATAATATAATATAATATAATATAATATAATATAATATAATATAATATAATATAATATAATATAATATAATATAATATAATATAATATAATATAATATAATATAATATAATATAATATAATATAATATAATATAATATAATATAATATGTAAAGGTAATTTAGTTTAATTATTCCAAAAATGAAGTAAAAAAGTGAAACTCTCATGTGTCATAAAGTCATTACACATAAAGTGAAATATTCAGATTCAGCACTGCACTCAACGCACCACTACCACTACATATATTATATTATATTATATTATATTATATTATATTATATTACATTACATTACATTACATTACATTATATTATATTATATTATATTATATTATATTATTCTACTTGTATAATTAATAATTATAACTCATGTTGTTGATGTGTTGTGTACACGTGGCATCCATTGTACTTCTGTCCATCCCTGGGAGTGGGATCCCTCACATGAGTGTCTCCTGGAGGTTTCTGCGGTTTTTTTTCCCCTGTTAAAGGGGGGTTTTTTTTGGCAGTTTTTCCTCACCCTTGTTGAGGGTGTAGGTCAGAGGTCAGAGGATGTCACACCCTGTACTCTTTGTTAAAGCCCTATGAGGCAAATTGCAATTTGTGAATGTGGGCTATACAAATAAAATTTGCTTGATTGATTGATATTTCAAGTCTTTATTTGTTATAATTTGAGCATGAGCATTTACCTTTTTAATTGAGTTACTGAATGTTATTAATTTACCACGTTATTCTAATTTATTGAGATGCACCTGTATCACTACTATACTGTATCTACCTCCACCTGTTGCACTCTCTCAGTCTCTCACATTCTCTCTCTCCTCCTCCCTCCCGACCCTCTTGTGTTCATTATCTGTCTTTGATCAGTCTTATCCCTTCACATCCTCCTTGTGGCCACTACATGTGTCGAACTGTCTATCTCAGGTGGAGATGAACTGTGGCATGTTAGAATTCCACTCACCACATCAACATTTCTTTCACAGCGTAGTGATATAATAGAACTAGCACAGGTGAACTGTGCCATTGAGTTTACCATCATCACAAGCAGGATCAGTCCAGGATCAGTGATGATGGTTCAGGGCATATCATATCATGAGCTCACTTTGTCAGAACTTTCATCCACATTTCATGGACTTCACTGGCAAATGGCACTAGCATAGTTGTCATCATGCTTTGACCAGTAGACGTGAGTAGGGAGAGCAATGCTAAATGCTTATTTCCAGAATAAGTGAGTTATAAACTGTACCCGTCAGTTGTTAGTGTGACTAAAAATAATAAATATGCATCATCATGCAGCTTCAGCTGACTCTGGTGAGCAGCTGCTCTGTTCTGCACCAAGAAAGTCACAAAAAAGAAAGCTAGTAACGTCAGGCAGGTGTTAGAGGTGGTGAATTAATGGTAGCAAGTCAATAACAGGAAGAGACAAACATGTCTACTCTTGTTCCAACATTCCAGTCAGCTTCTTTTTGGGCATCAATCGATCAACCTTCAGATGATACCTTCCCATGTCATCAGCACATCATCTTCTCCTCAATACGTGTGCTCCGTGCTCAGCTGCCTGGTATGCTGCTGTTTGTCGACCCTCCCTGCCACCACCACATTAAAGCTGATTCCAATCAGATGCGTCTCATCTCCCATAAGAGAGCATATCTTTTAATGAAACCTTCACACACACACACACACACACACACACACACACACACACACACACACACACACACACACACTGGAAGAGGCTGCACTTTCTCAGGCAGCCTATGTGTCAAGCTCCACATTGTAATTCAGACTCACAGTCAAACACATGTGGCAGCCAGACAGAGAACATAATGAGAGGAGAGAGGAGCCCTTCAATTACTTTGCCACAAATACTATCTGACAGCCTAAATGGACTACAAGCCAAAGCCTTGACGCAGATTAGTCTAGTATCTACCACTTGGCTGTGTGACCACTGAACTGTGTGTGTGTGTGTGTGTGTGTGTGTCGCAGAGGCTGAGTGGACAGAATGGTTTGACAGGGATGATGAGAGGGGATCTGGAGACTGGGAGAAATTGTCTGACCTGCACAAGGCCCATCCAGACCGGCTGTGCAGCAGCCCGCTGGACATCCAGGTAATTTCCTCTTTTGTCTTACCTACGTGAGTGTTTTTTCATGGTCACAAAGACGAGAGTTCTGCTGAGGTCAAATCCTGTAAACATGCACCTCCCCACTAGAGGTGGTAAATCCGGTTCATTTTATGGATCCAGGTTAATTTGAGTCACTCATTAAAGTGATCCGGTTGACTTGAGTCATTTGAGTCAGTCCCCCAGATTCTGTAAAGATCCACATATGCATTATTCGGTTATCAACTTTTATTCTTAATACAGAGACAAAAGAACAACAACAAAATAGAACGAAAAAAATTCAAGATGTGCAAAAGATATTTAAGTTTAAATTATAATAAGCATAAAATACAAATATAGAACTAAAATGAAATAAAAATACATTATCTTCATTATCATAACATCATCAGCAGCATAAAAGATATCAGCCACATAATGAACACCGATTAACCACTTGTTTATTGCAATACTTATTACATAAATTTACTGACTGGAGTGTTCAATAATCCAAATCCTAATCATCTGAATCGGCAGCGTTTTCTGTGTCCTGAGATTTTCCCTTAAGTCCGCTAACTCGAGTCAGGGAACGAATCAGTTGAGTCCTGATTCTTTCTGGTGAGTCTTGATTCTTTCCGGTGAGTCTGCGGACTCGAGTCAGTGAACGATTCAGCCGAGTCTGAATTGTTTCTGGTGAGTTTGCTAGCTTAGCAGCGTACTTACGGCCGGATTTACTTGCGATTTGCGTGTGCAAAAACTGGATTGAGCGTGCAAACTAACGGGATATGACGTGCTATTTTGCCCTCGCACGGCCAAAATAGCACGCGCAATCCATTTTGCTTGTTTGCCTTAATGAATATGCAACTGTGGGCGTCTCCGCAGAACACGCATAATACTGGGCGGAGTAACTGTAAATAGAGGTAGCACACGCAATGTGGTTTACCAACCCGGAAACTGAATGCGGTCACTAATTTGTTATCTTCATTTAGCACGTTTGAAATAACTTGCACAGCTTTGGGCACACGTGGCTGCGGTTGTTGTAACAAGGAGGAGACATCGGCACAACGAAAGGTGACGGAGAGGACGAGTCTTCAACATGTTTGATGAATGACGGAAGAAAAAATAACAGAGACACATTGCCTTTCCAGAGACGTCATATCAGAGCTTCTGGAGGAGCTGAGGGCTGATTTGGAACCAGTGACAAGCATGGCCGGACTGGAACAATAAATCGGCCCTGGCATTTTGGAGCAGACCCACACACCGGGCCGCTGGTTAGGAAACAAACCCAGGCGCTGACATGTTTTTGCTGAGTGCATTACACAGACAGGAGCAAAGTGAAAGGGGCTGGTGTTTGACAATGGGCTGACCCAATCACACTGTTAATCAGCCGCTGATTTACTGGTTTTATGGGCCACTCAGCACCGGGACAATGTCTCTTTAAATGTGCAACTTGTGTGCGATTCATTCCTCACGTTAATGACAAATATGTGATAGCAGTTTACTTTAAGGTGACAGTACACCCCCCCCACACCCCTTCCTCATGACGCCTTTACTCAACCCGACCACTCCAGCAGAACACCGCTATAACGCAGCCACATTGCAACACAGACCATTGTGGAGCGCATGACTAAAACCAAACATGCTGCTACTGGATGCTTGAATTTCCATCAGGTTAAATAAAGTATCTATCGATCTTTACGCGTTTTCAGTGTATCGGCACAACGAAAGGTGACGGAGAGGACGAGTCTTCAACATGTTTGATGAATGACGGAAGAAAAAATAACAGAGACACATTGCCTTTCCAGCGACGTCATATCAGAGCTTCTGGAGGAGCTGAGGGCTGATTTGGAACCAGTGACAAGCAGGGCCGGACTGGAACAATAAATCGGCCCTGGCATTTTGGAGCAGACCCACACACCGGGCCGCTGGTTAGGAAACAAACTCAGGCGCTGACATGTTTTTGCTGAGTGCATTACACAGACAGGAGCAAAGTGAAAGGGGCTGGTGTTTGACAATGGGCTGACCCAGTCACACTGTTAATCAGCCGCTGATTTACTGGTTTTATGGGCCACTCAGCACCGGGACAATGTCTCTTTAAATGTGCAACTTGTGTGCGATTCATTCCTCACGTTAATGACAAATATGTGATAGCAGTTTACTTTAAGGTGACAGTACACACACCCCACACCCCTTCCTCATGACGCCTTTACTCAACCCGACCACTCCAGCAGAACACCGCTATAACGCAGCCGCATTACAACACGGACCATTGTGGAGCGCATGACTAAAACCAAACATGCTGCTACTGGATGCTTGAATTTCCATCAGGTTAAATAAAGTATCTATCGATCTTTACGCGTTTTCAGTGTGTATTCAACTAAATGTTAACACAGAAAGCACATTCTTTTTTGCACATATCTGAATATTAATTCATTATAATATTAATTAAATGTATCAAATAAAATGTTTGTGCTATTATGGGCTTACCTTGCTCTGCAGCTTCTGGCTCTATGGTGTCATATCCTTATATCGTCCTCTGCCGGTCCATCTACTGTTTTATTTGGCAAGGTTTTATTTTGAGCTTGGTTCTTCTTCATAGATCTTGCCATCTTCTCTTTCACCTGTCGTTCTTCTTGTGTTACATACAGCATTTACTTTTTCACAGACAGCCTCTGAAGGATATGTTACTAGACGCTGCGACTTACACAACACAACACCACTTCCTTTAGCTTAGCAACTGATAACGTCATTACACAATATGGCACTGCACACACGCAGAACACATAATACTGATACACGTTAGGGTACTAACTCTGCCTTAGGGTGGAGTTAAGTTAGGGTCAAAACAAACAACACGGAAGTCTCAGGGCTCTTCCAGGATCGCACTGTGTCAGGGAAGACCCCGGTGCACTGTAAAGCCACTGGAATATTGTTACTCTGTATAGCCGACTTCACAAAACTATATAAACCTGTCTGCACTCGACTTTCGAGCTCCATCTCTTTTATTCTGAAAACCTCCCGACAGTTGCCGCTGACTCTGGGCTCCGCCATAAAAGAACCCGACGAGGGGTAGTAGCCCGTGATTTATAATCTTTGTGTAGGTTTGAAGTTGAAGTGTGAAGTAGTGTAGTGTTATGCAGGCCTAACACATGTACACATTTGAGGGGGTGAGAATAGAATAGAATAGAATAGAATAGAATAGAATAGAATAGAATAGAATAGAATAGAATAACATTATTTGCATGGGAAATGTTGGTGTCACAGCAATATGAAAACATACCAGCATTTAAAGTAGACAAGAAAAGATGAGAAATAAATGAGAAAAGTCTCTAAAGGTTCATGCAATATGTTCATACTAAAGAATGAAAGAGGACATAGAATCAGTGCAGATATTTGCAGTAGTGCAATAAAACTGTGGAACATTAAGAGTTGTGGTGACTCATCTAATGGGGGAGTAGTTCGTCAGTCTGTTGCAGTGAACAGAAATAGGTATTGGTTATATCTGCATGAATGTGCTAAAGAACCTGATCCACCACCACTGCAGTGGATGGACAGGGTGGTTGAATTATCCATAGTGGATAACAGATTGTTGAGTGCTCTCCTCTCTGATGCTGTTTGTAAGGCATTTCATTTACAGCTTGGACGAAGGGTCTGTTCATCCCCTTCTTACAGGATCAGTATTGTCATCTTATTATCAGTGGAGACACAGTGACATCTGCTCCCCCACTCTGTCCACTGTCTTCCCAAGGACATGCCTGGCTTTGTTGCGTTGGCATCTTCCTACCCAAGCTGATCGCCATCTCTTTGGTCTTTGCCACATTCAGTAGATGATTTCTCAAGGCTCGCTCCACAAAGTCAGTCATCCATTACTGCCCTGTACTCATCATGTCCTTTTACCTTACTGGGGAGTCATCCGCGTCTGCAAGTGGCAGGTCAGAAGTTCACAAGGTATTTAGGGAGGATGATAGCTGACGATAGTCCCCTGTTGTGCTCCAGCAATACAGACCACAGAATCAGACAGAGCACAGGCAGTATCAGACAGGCTGCTGCCCCGACAGACAAACTGTGGCCTGCCTGTCAGGCACTCAGTAATCCAGGATGTGGTGGATGGATCTACTCCCCTTACCTGCATCCTCTCCCTCAGCAGCAGTGGCTGGATGACGTTAAACGCATAATAGAAGAATATGATTTTCACAGTGCCACCAGCTTCATCCAAATGTGACTGAGCTCGATGCAGAAGATAAATAACGGCATCGACCATTTCCTCATGAGGTCAGTATGCAAGTATGCAATGAATTAAGTGAACATTTGTCAAAACCAGTCCCTCCAGCACCTTCATCACATGGGATGTGAGGGCTACTTGGTAGTCCTTGAGGACAGATGGTGTCAACAGGCTCAGGTTGACGAGTTGTTGCAGAACACCAGACAGCTGGATGTCACAGATCTCTAGAACCCTGGGGCTGATACTGTCCAGACCTCCATTATTGTGTTGGTTGAGTCTCTTCACCTTTCTCATAACCCGGCTAGTAGTCACAGTGAGTGGAGTGGAGGGTGTAAGCAGTCATAATGGCAGTCAAGACGGTCAATATAGTCAAGCTTTTCAGAGAAGTGTCAGAAGGTGATGCTAGTGACTGAGACAGTTGCCAGTAGTGTAGCTGTGAACTAGTCATGAAAATGTAGTTTAGTCTACATACAAGTAAAGAAAATGCTTCAACACTTGAAGGTGTTGCCCTCACATCTCTTGTCCACCATTAGCTTTTGTTAACTTTCATTGAATTTCAGTTATTTATCCATTCACCACTGATATGTGGCTAGCAACAATAATGTCACATGTGAAAGGAGCACATGGACGCAAGCGTCAGGTGCTACTATGCCTAGTTTTTGTGAGGATAATGTGTCCATCCAGTCAGGTGATCATCAGCTTTAAGGCAGCCTGTCAATCCTGTGCTGTAGGGACATGACATGCCTGCAGCTTATCAGTGCGGTTCAGCTTGGCACCATCAAGCTGCAGCTGGTAACCTTCCATCTGAATGATATGCAGCTGTGCCAGGTCTGTCTTGAGAGCCTGCCACAGCCAAAGCATCACCATAGAAAATAAGGCTGGTACTGTTGTGCAATTTTGTATCTCAGTGTCATCTTCTCTTTTAACATCTTGTCCTTTATGTTCTCCTGTTCTTTCACTAGGCTGCTGCTGTTTCATAAAACAAATAAGTCCAACTTGGTGGGCTCATATAATGATTTACAGAATTTCACCAATCCTCTTAATCTCAAAAGTTTTCTAATTTGTTTTATTAAATTATCATTTGCTCTGTAAACACATAAGAGGACCTGCTACATCTCCTCCATAAGATCTTTGTTGTTCCAACATTGAGATCTCTATTTTATTTTTTTTCTCTCTGTCAATCCAGCACGTTACATAATGCAAACATGAAGTGGCTCAAGTGCCTGAAACTGTATTTCCTGCTTTTTCTTGGCTGTTTTTTTCAGTAATGGTAACAAGAGGTCATCATTCTATATTTTTTTGTCCAGTATCATAAATTATAAATAATAATTAACCACAGATTAATAATAATTAAAGAGAGACACTGGCATCATTAAACAAATGAAGCCACATGCAGAAACAAGAAAAACTGTAATCTCTCTGTGGGCCTCTCCACTATGTTTATGACACCATTTAACACTGTGCTCTTACAGGAAAAGTGTTAAAACTGTTGCCTTAGAGAAATTGGACTGGATCTGGTCAATCACTTTCGTATGTCCACAATCAGGCAGATGTTGATCGACAACTTCATGCTCACCAGCTGACATTGCATCATGAGGAATCAGTTAGAGGTAGTGTTTATGCTTAACTTCATATAGCTCTGCTCAGCAGCGTGGATCACAGAAGGTGTTTAGCAGGGGAAACCCATACTGTTCTCAGATTTAACAAAATAACCAAGCCCCAGCCCTTAGTACTGATGGACTTCATTAAATGCCTGCTGTTTGCCACCAAAATATTCCAGACACTGGACAAACACCAGATGTCTGGTGCATAAACATCACTAGAAATTGCAACAAACAAAAGGTTGTGTGCAGGATATGTGTGCTTCTCTCTGTGTCACACCAGACAAGCTTATTTCCAGAATTATTTCAAAATGTTTGAATTATATTGAGAATGATATTTTGATTCCACTTACGTTTGTCATTTGTCATTTGTCATTACCTCGTCCAGGCTGAAACGCATGATGGCATACCATCCAACCAGACAGGAGATGTGATCCACAAATGTGACAAGGACTATGGCTTTGTCTGCCTCAACAAGGACCAGACTCACGGCCTCTGTCACAACTACAGGGTCCGCTTCCTCTGTGGAAAACTAGGTACGTTTATCACTTTGTATTTATTCTATGTAAGAATCTACATGACAATTTTGCATGATGTACACTATTTTACTGTTTAATAAGAATTAATGGCTCTCATATATACCAGTGTTGGTACAGACATTCAATTCCATCGTGTTTTGTTGTGGTCCAGAGTGTGTTGTGTGTGGCAATGTTGCTTGAATGGTTGGAATGTGTGGAGCCCATATCGCAGTGCAGGAACACACTTTAATAACCAGCTCACAGAGTATGCACCAGCTATACTGTGATACCATGGACCTATGCCTGGGCTTGTCTGAGTGGGAGTACCAGTAATTATTATCATAAATAAATATCTTATGTCAAGATCTCCATGAGGTGTGACAACCTGTCTGCTTGACTCTAAAATTACCCCACACGCACACACAGTCTGCCAGAGAACACATGGACCCACCCACATATTTGGGGGAATCATCTGACCTGAGATGAAATGACATTTTAGGCCAAGGTTTTGCTTGACGAACACTGCCACAACAGCAATACCTATTAATACTATAATACTAATTGAAATAAGAAAATCAGTACATACTGTATACTGTTGGATAGTTTAATTGTTAAATAAAGATACAGGATACAGTTATGAAAGACACAAGCAGGTCATTCAATCTTAGTACAGACGGTATGTTATGGTCCAAAACACCAGTGTGGAGTGCAGCCACGGCTTTGCTGATAAACTAATACATATGCCTATCATGTCTTTCAGGACGTTTTTGTACAAGGATGAGTTCCATAAGCATAACCAGTAATAACCTAAGGGCAGAATGATAAACAGTTTCTAAAAGTTTCAAAGGGAAGGCAGTGGCCTGCTTATAAATCACATCACCATACTCCACAGCAGTGTGAGACTGCTGCTTTTAAATCTGCCCAAATATCAAGGTCTTTATACTCTGGATCTTTGTACAATGAAAACATGAATGTGTTTTACCATTAGCTCTATCTCCAGAGATCATCATTTTATGTGCATTAAACTAGTTAAATTACACCTCAAGGAATGTAAAGGGCTAAACAATATTATATCATGGCACTGAAAGGTGACATAATATTATTAATATAAAATATTATCTTGTGAGGCAATGTCCTTGTATTTGAAAATCTAATAATCTTGTATCTGATTGTGGTCTGGACGATCTGATATACTGCTCTGGTGCACTGTAGAAAGTATGAGAGGCTGGCAAACTAGTCATGTGTCCTCGTCTTGATCATCATGGGGGGAGGTGAGTGGAGTCAGGTATACACACACAGTGTCCTGTTAACTCCTGTTGGAAAATGTCTTTGTCAGTCTGGTGGCCACCAGTGCATGCAGCGACAGCAAGTCACTCTCCCTGCAACACACAAAAACACACAAAACAGCTACAATACAGTCAATAAAGATGTATTGTCATCTTTCAAAAAAAACAATCATACAGTTGCCATACTCACAATAAAGTGCTGGGGATTAATTCATTGTAGTGGTGTCCCCCTGGCCAGCCACCCTGAGAAGTTGAAACTGGATGGAAGATGGGAGAGGGATAATTAACTCTGTGAAACAGGCCTTATTGTGTTTGTAAGGCCAGGGACAACCCAAAGAGAGCACAGTGAAGGACGCTTCTAAAAGCAGTGTCTCCAATTACATTTTATTTTCTAAGGTTTTTATAAGGTGCAGTCAAATCTAAATTAAAGTAATTAAGTAAATTAAGTAAACTCACAGTGTCACTACCAGGTGATGATATCAGTATCTGGAATTATTAGACTGTTGACTATGATTTGCAGCTTCAGTCAATCATTCAATCAAATTTTATTTCCATAGCCCATATTCACAAATTACTATTTGCCTCGTAGGGCTTTAACAAAGAGTACAGGGTGTAACATCCTCTGACCGCTGACCTACACCCTCACACTGCCAAAAAAAACCCTTAACAGGGGGAAAAACGCAGAAACCTCCAGGAGAGACTTGAGGGATCCCACTCCCTGGGATGGACAGAAGTGCAATGGATGCCACGTGTACACAACACATCAACAACATGACTTATAATTATTAATTATACAAGTAGAAATAATATAATATAATATAATATAATATAATATAATATAATATAATATAATATAATATAATTTAATATAAATTAATAATAGGTGTAATGGTGTAATCCTGCCGCTCCTGAGCATGTTTGAATTCAATTCTAAATTTCACAGGGAGCCAGTGCAGTGAAGCTAATATGGGGGAGATATGATCTCTTCTCTTGGTTCTGGTCAATACACGTGGAGCAGCATTTTGAACAAGCTGCAGGCTCTTTAAGGACTTACTGCTGCAGCCTGATAGTAATAGTAATAGCTTTGGCTTCTCAGAGTATTCTGGTTCCGTATGCTGACTGCTTGCTCTTTTCCGGTAGTTATCAAGACTCGTGTTGCTGCCAGCTCCAGCTCTGCTCTCTTCCTCGCTTCTGCGCAGACTGTTTGGTTTTTGATTTGCTCTTATGATACTGACTAAGAGTCGCCTTCAATTTTGTATTTTTTGAGAACTTTGTTAATAAATATATTCTCGCTTCAACTCTACGGTGTTCTGCAACTCCTTGGATCCAGCACCTCACAGTACTCGATCCTGATAATCTTTGGCCGAAAAATGGCAGCACATTGGGCCAAGCACGGATCCCTAAGGAACTTATCATTAATTTGTACAAATTAATATTTGTTCGTTAAATAAGAGTTAAACCAATTTAGGGCAATTCCTTTTATGCCAATTAAGGGTTCAAGCCTATGAAAAGGGATGTGGTGGTCAACAGTATCAAAAGCTGCACTAAGGTCGAGGACACATGTGTCAAACTCACGGCCCGTGGGCCACATCCGGCCCGCGAATGAATTATCTTTGGCCCTCTAATTAGTATTCGAGCTGGCCCGCCGGTATATTACATGCACCACCATAATGCACTGCTAATGCGTTGGCAAGTCAGTCGTTGGCCCGCGAGCATGAGTACGCGCATCACTCGTTATTATATTGTAGAGCAGGGGTGGCCAATACGTTGATCGCGAGCGACCGGTAGATTGCGGCGGTAGTGTGGGTAGATAGCGTGCCAATTACAAAAAACATTCTGCAAATTACGACACGACCAGTCAGACATCTAACAAGTGTCACCATGCGCCTGCCCACATTTGGAAACGTAGCGTCAGAGCTCGAGACACCATGTCAGGAATGGACACAACTTGACAGTGCATGTGCTCCACAGAGCAGCGCGAGACGTGTGAGTGTCAGCGTTTGACAAACGGTTTAAAGACTGGAGACATGGAGCTGAGATCCAGACCTCATGGAGAGTTTGACAACTTCCTCACAGAGGAAACACAACCACCCAAACATGAGAACATGTGTCACCTCATTCATTACTGCAGTATTTGTTGCACATATTTTGCATTATTAAGTCCAAATACCATCCAACCATAGCTGATGATCATATGGGAGTTTGCTTGAACCTGGCAACC
>JAFBJQ010001541.1:244419-271460 GCA_016785345.1 Trinectes maculatus
TACATATATATATATATGGGGCTCTTTTCTGTTTCATAAATTTAATGATTAATGTTGTTTTATAGGCAATAACATGTAGGCTTTGTTAGTTCCAGGTTCAATATGTGCAAAAAGGTCATTTCAATAGGTTTTTAATAAACATTGAACCAGTCCGGCCCTCGGCTTACCTTTTTTTAAAAAATTCGGCCCAATGTGAATTTGAGTTTGACACCCCTGGTCTCGGAGAACCAGGACAGAAATAAACCCTTTATCTGAAGCTATGAGTAGGTCGTTTGAGACTTTTGCCAAAGTTGTCTCAGTGCTATGATGAACTCTGAACCCTGACTGAAAGTCCTCATATAGACTATTGGTGTGAAGAAAATCATTTAACTGATTGGCGACAACCCTCTCAAGGATTTTTGAGAGAAAGGGAAGGTTGGATATTGGCCTGTAGTTATTTAAAACTTCTGGGTCCAGACTTGGTTTCTTGAGGACAGGTTTAATTACAGCTACTTTAAAAAATTGTGGTACATAGCCAGATGACAGTGACAGATTGATTATATCTAGTAAATGACTGTCCAATAGAGGTAGAATTTCTTTAAAGAGTTTTGTTGGGATGGGGTCTAGAACACAGGTTGTTGCTTTAGATGAAGAAATTATTGTTTTTAGCTGACTGTGGTCAATTTGGGTAAAGCAGTCTATGTGTGCTGAGCCTGCTAGTTTGTACGGATATGTCACTATTTAGTATAGTTTGGGAGTGGTGTATTTTCTCCCTAATATTTATAATTTTATTCATTCATTCATTTTCTACCGCTTTATCCTGTTAAGGGTCGCGGGGGGGGGAGCTGGAGCCGATCCCAGCTGACATCGGGCGAGAGGCAGGGTACACCCTGGACAGGTCGCCAGTCCATCGCAGGGCCAACACAGAATACATATACAAACAAACAACCATTCACACTCACATGCACACCTAAGGACAATTTAGAGTGGCCAATTAACCTAACCCCCACAATGCATGTTTTTGGGCGGTGGGAGGAAGCCGGAGTACCCGGAGAGAACCCACGCAGACACGGAGAGAACATGCAAACTCCACACAGAAAGATCCCCCGAACCGAGATTCGAACCAGGGACCTTCTTGCTGTGAGGCACGAGCGCTACCCACTGCGCCACCGTGTTTATAATTTTATCATTAAAGAAATTTATAAAGTCATCACTCATAAGGGAGTGTGGAATGCTCTGATCAATAGAGCTGTGGCGCCCAGTCAGCCTGGCTACAGTGCTGAAAAGAAATCACTGATCAGCAGTGTCTGTTTATTTTTGTTGCTGCGAGTGTTGCTGTGTCCTGGCTTGTCGTGCTGTTCAGGGTTGTGGCGCATGTCAGGAACAACGTGAATAGCTAACAATGATGCAATCCTTTAAATTTGCATTCCATATTTGCATTTCTACAAGTGAGAGAATTCCCCAATTAAAAATCTGGTATGGTGTGAAAATAAACATAGATATATCATATACACAAAAGCAGCTACTACAAGCTGTCATGAGTGGAGATAGCCTGAAATATTGTTAGGTGACCCTCTCTGGAAAGCTACGTCTTGTCCCGATGCTTACTTTGTTAGAGGAGTCTGACTGAGTCAAACTGTTTGTGCAGTTTCACACTGAAAGAGCAACAGCTAATGGGGAAAGTCCCAAAACTCCGCCAGCAGATTAATGCTGTTACTTGATGTGAACTCTATTGCTCATTCACTCACAGATGCTCACTGTCATGTTGGACCATGGCCAGTCACAGCAATGGAAAGCACTGGCTCACATGCACTGGCGAAACGGACTCTCTAACTGTTTTACTCGCGTGACTGTGTAAGCCTGTGTGAATGTGGTGCCATACACATCAGCTGTATTGCATGTCTGTGTGCTCTAACAGCTGTGACCTTCCTCTGCAGTTCGTCCACAGGCGTCAGTTTCCATCGACATGTTGTCCAACAGCAGCATCCTGGAGCTTGCTGACCAACCAGAGGGCTGGGGCTCCGGGGATTGGGTGGTGGTGGCCAGTACTGATTACTCCATGCACCAGGCTGAGGAGTTCACGCTGTTGCCCTGCCCTACTTGCACATACAATCAGGTCAAAGTCCGAGGTGAGAGAACACTCTGGACCTACAGTGTGTTACAATATAAAGCTGATATGTTTGATGCTTCTGGGTTCAAGCTGCTCAAACAACAGGTAGTTGTGTTTGTTTCAATTGTTCTATGAGGTTAAGTCTCAGCCAGCCAGACTTTTAACTTCCGGAATCTTTGGAATCAAATTCAGAGTGTTTTATTCATTCAAGTGTTGGTTACTCCCACTGAGTAGTGTAATGTAACCCACCCGTGTCACCTTCAAAAATCAAATCCAGGCTTCACAAATGCAGCTTCACAAACATGTTACATCCTCTGAAACCTACTGGAGGGATGAGACCTGTGACAGAGTAGGTCACCTAAGCACATGAAATAATTGATCTGAAAGTCTAGTCTTGTTGGTAGTCAGCTGTAAGAATAACTAAAGGGTGAAACTATGTGTGAGCCAGTTAGTGATGCACATGTATTTCCACTACTGAGTTACTGAACACCAACAGTGACCTGGATTGAAAAGTTAAGGCCACTGACTGAGGCTGCAGCTAAATCTCCCACCAAGAAGTCAACAGATTTCACAAACACAATTTTCATTTTGTTGGAAGTTTATTCTAAATTGAAATGGCAATCTATGTCATGTCGACTTTTCTTTTATAGCACAAATGGCAAATAGCACTTTTTTCCAAAGTGGTTCCACGAGGATACAAGTAAAAGGTGAAGAAACAAGACATGAAGTGGATTTAATGAAAAGTGGCCAAACACACAAAACTAGTAGAAATACATCAGTCACACAAGAAAAAAGACTGTATCTTAAATCCTTTTCGAAAGTGGCTGTGCTGTCAGGTAATCTAATTTAACACAGTCAGGCGTTCACGTTCAGGTTTACCGTAGGTGGGAGTAGGTGGAGCATTAGAGTCCAAGCTCAGTCAGAAGAACTGATGTGTTTCTCATATTCCCATGTGTGATTTCTGTGTGATTTCTGTTGATTATGACATTAGAGGACTGATCTTAGATGACGCTGCAGCCCGTTGGATCGATTAGTTTCAGTCCAATATAGCAGCCATTCTTTCATTCTTTCATCCATCATCCAGAAGAAAAAAATCACAATATATGCTCCAAATACACACGTGCACCTTGACGTTATTGGATGAGCACTCAGTAGCCACTACTATATGTGTGTGCGCTCTCACTGTTGTCACAGCCAATCAGTGTCATCAACCAAAAAAGATTCTTCTCTGGTGTATTTAGGAGTTTCTTTTTTTAAATTTCTACCTGAGTTGCTGGTATCTCCTATCAATTAAGCTTCTCTCATAGCTCCCCCCTCCTCCCTGTTTTTTCTCAGACCTCTCACGTCACTGGGTCTTTGTCTATGTCAAAGTGGTTTATGTCAGCCTGAGGCTGCTCCTGTCATTCTCCCACTGCCTTTAATCCCTTTCATTAATTCTTGCCCCTGTGCCACTTTGCAGCAGCTTTTTTATGATAATACAGTCTGTTTCCCAGCTCCTCAGGTTATGCACAAACTGGGTGGCTGTGTTGATGACACACAGGTACACATAGCCTGACGCTATCTAGCAGTTTGTTTGACAGTTCTAAATGGCATCAAACGATCACATAAGTAAAGAAAATAAATGCTGTTGACAAGATCAATATTTTGGAGCATTGGTGAAATATTGAGCATAATTCTATTTCTAGCATGACATTTACCTCATAAAGCCAGGCTGTGTCCCCAGCCGACTATCCATCTTTTCACATCGTAGCATGCACAAATCCTGTTAGAGCCATCACATCTTCATGCAGTGGATACATTACGTGCCCAAAGCTTTTTTGCCACATTAAAGGACATGCATCATATGTGATGATGTGACATGTAATTTCAACATCATGGCAAATCAACCTTCTGGTTTCCTGCTTCCATCTGTAAAATACAAGTTGAGTGAACATGCTCTGCTGACTCTGTCAGACAGTTAAAGAAAAGTCCACCTTTTAAGCAAATGGCTTGATAGACCACAGGACCACACATGGGGCCTGTGTTCACTTCCTGTTTCCTACTGATACAACATTGTTACTTTTATCCAGCCAAAGTGTGGTCTTATTACTGTGACCATGAAAATAAGCCCGATAGACAGATTCAAATTCACCCAATTCATCTTTACTAAATTTAAATCACTAAACTATGAGCATGCCTCAACTCAGTGTCGGTTGACGGGTGATGATGTTACTATAGCTGACTGGGATTCACGGGATGTCGCTTGTTAGATCTTTTATTTGCAGAACTCAAACTCAAAGCTCCACAATGTTACTGTGTAAGAAATCAAATCTGATATACTCAGTCTCTCAGGTGGTGTGGGATTGTGAACGTCTGACTCTCTGACAGAATAATATTCCATACAAGTGATTATGTTCATTCAAGTACATGGCATTTTACATGGCATGTTTCACATCCACTCACATCGTCCCACATCTACCATTTCTAGCATCAGCTTATGAACTAGTAAACCTTAGAAATAAAGTGAATGTATGTATGAAAACAAGGTAAATTAAAGCTGCAAGCAGCGATGACCGGGCCCGAGCACGTGCGCATGTCAAGGTATGCGCTGGACGCCGGCCGAGGCGCACAGCACAGCTGTTTCTCAAGTGTAGAGCAGATCGTGAGAATCCCATGTAAATGTGTAAAACAAACACGCAGTCACACTAATGGAGAGCTGTCATTGCTAAAGTCACAGAGAGTCCTCGAACTCTGAGGGGTCACCATGGCCACACTGTTTAGAAGTTGGAAAAGAAAACGTAATCCCCCATGACTGAAGAGTAACCAGGCCAAGTGTAAAGCCGTCACCATTAAATGTGTAGGTGGAGTTCAATCATATGCGAGGTGTGGAAACAAAGTGCTGTTTCCAATCACCAGCAGGTGGCGCTATGCGGGAGTGTCACTATGAGCATACGTACGTGCTCAGGCCGAGTCAAACGTCCACCCAATGAAGTTTGGTCAGGATCGAACGAGGTGTAGAAACAAAGTTCTGTTTCCAACCATCAGCAGGTGGCCCTATGGATGGGTGTCACTATAACAATATGTACATGTTCAGGCCGGGTCAAGCGTCCACCGTATGACGTTTGGTCAGGATCAGACAATGTTTGCACAAGTTATAAGTTACTTTGGGTTTTGTGGCAAAAAACAAGTTTGAGGCGTGCTACGTCCACACCATTTAGAAGTTGGAAAAGATTTCACCAACTTTTATTCCCCCACGGCTGAAGAGTAACCTGACCAAGTGTGATGCCGTTACCATTAAATTTGTAGGAGGAGATTAATCATATGCAAGGTGTGAAAACAAACTGCCGTTTCCAACCACCAGCAGGTGGCGCTATAGTTGAGTGTCAATATATGCATATGAACGCGTTCAGGCCGGGTCAAGCGTCCACTCTATGACGTTTGGTCAGGATCAGACAATGGTTGCACAAGTTATAAGTGACGTTGGGTTTTGTGGCAAAAAACAAGTTTGAGGCGTGCTACGTCCACACCATTTAGAAGTTGGAAAAGATTTCACCAACTTTTATTCCCCCATGGCTGAAGAGTAACCTGACCAAGTGTGATGCCGTTACCATTAAATTTGTAGGAGGAGATTAATCATATGCAAGGTGTGAAAACAAACTGCCGTTTCCAACCACCAGCAGGTGGCGCTATAGTTGAGTGTCAATATATGCATATGAACGCGTTCAGGCCGGGTCAAGCGTCCACTCTATGACGTTTGGTCAGGATCAGACAATGGTTGCACAAGTTATAAGTGACGTTGGGTTTTGTGGCAAAAAACAAGTTTGAGGCGTGCTACGTCCACACCATTTAGAAGTTGGAAAAGATTTCACCAACTTTTATTCCCCCATGGCTGAAGAGTAACCTGACCAAGTGTGATGCCGTTACCATTAAATTTGTAGGAGGAGATTAATCATATGCAAGGTGTGAAAACAAACTGCCGTTTCCAACCACCAGCAGGTGGCGCTATAGTTGAGTGTCAATATATGCATATGAACGCGTTCAGGCCGGGTCAAGCGTCCACTCTATGGGGGTCCCTGCTGAAGCTGCTGCCCCCGCGACCCGGACCCGGATAAGCGGAGGAAGACGAGACGAGACGAGACAATGGCTGCACAAGTTATAAGTGACGTTGGGTTTTGTGGCGAACACTGGTGAGTTGCCGAAGTTTGATGTGTCGCCACAGCCGCACCGCTCAAAATTTGGAATAACTTTCGCCAACTTTTAATCCCTCATGTCTGAAGAGTAACCTGGCCAAGTTTCATGCTGTTAGCATTAAATCTGCAGGAGGAGATAAATCATATGTGCGGTGTGGAAATGGGCAGAAATGGTGCCAAAATGCACCTTCTGCTCAAAATGGCCGACTTCCTGTGGACCTGGCACCATGATGTCATGAGGTTTTTTGGTGCGTCTGGGCATGACGAAGACGTGTAGCGAATTTCGTCAGGCTAAGCCAAAATAATCCCAATGCCGAGGCGTTTTTGCAATGTCTAGGGGGCGCTACAGAGGCATTTTGCGACGCCAATGAGAACCATGGCCCAATTGCACCGTTTCATGCCACGCTTGACGTCCCTAGCGAATTTCGTGACTTTTCGAGCAAGTTTGGTAAACAACAACAATAAATATAATAATAATAATAATAATAATAATAATAATAATAATAATAATAATAATAATAATAATAACTCCTTCAGAAACAATAGGGCCTTTGCTGTTCCAGCTCGGGACCTAATTAAAGCTGCAAGCAGCTGCAAGCAAGATGACTGGGAACAAAGCACGTGCGCATATCGGGGTATGTGCTGGACTTTGACATGTTAAAAGTGACGTTTCCAACCACCACCATTAACCTTCCTTCCAGTTGAAAACGACAAACACACAGCCAAACTTATGGAGATTTGTCATTGCTTAACTCAGAGAGAGTCCTCTGTCTCTGAATGGTCGCCACGGCCACACCGTTTAGAAGTAGGAAAATATTTCACCAACTTTTATTCCCCCATGGCTGAAGAGTAACCTGACCAAGTATGATGCCGTTACCATTAAATTTGTAGGAGGAGACTAATCATATGCAAGGTGTGGAAACAAAGTGCAATTTCCAACCACCAGCAGGTGGCGCTACGGGGAGTGTCACTATGAGCATATGTACGTGATCAGGCCGGGTCAAACGTCCACTCTATGAAGTTTGGTCAGGACACCTTTCAAAAGTTGGAAAAACTTTCACCAATTTTTATTCCTCCATGGCTGACGAGTAGTCTGACCATGTGTGATGCCGTTACCATTACATTTGTAGGAGGAGATTGATCATATGTGAGGTGCCCTAATAACTCCTTCAGAAACAGTAGGGCCTTCGCTGTTCCAGCTCGGGCCTAATTAACATAGTAGTTACCAGCTGGTGGACGTACAGTCAGCACGAGTAGGAAAGCGGAGTAGTCTGGGATGAAAATAGAAAGGTATTTGAATCTTGGCTGTGAGAGTGCCCTGACTGTGCTGCAGGAGGGAGTATGGGGAGAAAACATGCTGAAGCGTGTGGGTATGGGAGCTTCTCTGTCTCAGATTTCACACTTCAACCTTTCTTTGTTTCATTTATTTTCTGGCATCACTTTGTGTTTTTTCTAATCAGCACATTTGCGTGGTTTATGTTACTGTGAATGTGACTGTCCTTTCTCATCCCCACCTCTTACAGGCTCCTCTTTGTTCTTCCAACCACTGCATCTTTTGCTGAGATATAAACTGGCCTTCTAAGCTACACTGTGTAAAATGCATGATATTACAGGTTTTAACAAAGTGAGGCTCAGTGTGTGTGCAGTGTCACAGCTGCAGCTTAGAACTGTACACTTTGTGCGCTTTTCCACCTGGCCCCAGCGTCCGAAAACGGTTCCAACTTTGGAACCACTCGTCTGTGGTTCCAAGTGTTCTGAGTCTACCCGAAAACTGACCTCAGCAGGCTGCTTCACAGGATTGGTCCGGTGGTTTCCGGGTACGGCTGCACAATTTATTGTTTGAGAATTTAAATCGCGATTTTCACAAGTGTGATTTTCAAATCGCAGTGACGTGTGATTTTATTAAAGGCAAATTATTACCATACACATCATGTCACAGCTTTTGTTCAGTTTGGAATAAAACAGAATTTAACACTGCTCTATTAAATATCTACCATTGGCTGTGTATATCTGCCCAATACCATTTATTTTACTCTAATCACTATTTATTTCAGTCTCATTATCCTGACTCAGCAGTGACACATGTGATCCAAGCACATGTAAAGGTTTCTACCTGTTCTGACTGAATCTGCCAGACTGACAGTTCTTTGGTCTGGTTTCTTGATCTTGTTTCTTCTTGGTCTTGTTATGAGAGTCTCAGCAGCTCATTCGGTGCTTGTTTGTTTTTGTTTGTTGTTCTGTCATTATTCATAACTTGAAGTTACTTTGCAGTCTGACATTAATAATAGTGCTCAGAGAAAGGGACTATTCATGACTGGAATTAGATTCTCCTGCACATTATAATTCTAAGGATATCGGCAAGACTGTCCAATAAAGGTTACCTGTCAGGTATGGACCCTAACCCCAAAACCAATTATTTTTATAAAAGAGCTTTATAATGATAAGAAGATCATAGTATGTAGTACAAAGAAGCTGCAGCAGCAGGTTGATGGCGGAAATAGCATATCTTTTTTGGCCAAGTACATGTGTAGCAAATTCAGGTTATGTTTGATTCCTAAAAACTGCTGTGCAAATACATTCCAACTGAGCCTATAACATACAGGCATTTTAAACAGATGCCTCCATAATATGTTTCTTGTGCTGTGCAGGTAAGGCCCGGTTCATCCACATGGGTGAGGTGGTGGACGGGGTGGATATGAGGGCAGAAGTCGGCCTGCTGAGTCGGAACATCCTGCTCCGTGGTGAGATGGAGCCGGGATGCTACGCCAATGAGGCCTGCCAATTCTTTCAATTCGACACTTTTGGAGGACATTTGAAGGTACCGTTGTCCTAACCTAATGTTATTTACATAGCAGGTGAAGTGGTGCCAGCAAATGAGAAGTGTGCAGTCACTCTGTTGTGACAGCTATTCTCAATAGATCTTGCGAGTTACTTTAAAGTTTGAAAAATTCCAGCTCTATGAGAAATTAACAAACCAAAAGCTGAAGTGGGGACTTGGACCTTGAGTAGAGGTTTTCGCTCACTTTAGCTCTAGTGCCAGGGTGTAGAACCATCCCCTCCATGAGCGAGACTTTTGTATACCAAGGTGGAACGAGGACATGTGGTGTGGCAGTTGGGGTGGTGGAGGATTGCATGGATTGTCGAAAGCACAAATTTTATTCACACTGGCACTAGATGCTAAAAAAACATGTTGTCACTGAATGGAATCGGGATGTCAGCGTAACTGCCTAATGCCAAAGTACTGGTGTGGCAATATAGCTACACAAGTGATTTCACCTCTGGTAATATGCAAGCATGCAGTTATCCATTCCAGTTGGCAAAGGGAGAGTGGTAGAGTACACCCTGCACAGGTCACCAGGTAATCACATGGCTGACACACACAGACAGGAAATTGCAATTTATAGTCACCAGTCCAGCAAATCTGCAAGTCTTTGCTCTGTGGGAGGAAACCAGACCCTCAGAGTAAGCCTACACATACACAGAGGACATGAAACCCTTTCAAACAAAAACAACAAAATGGGGCTTCTGTCATTGCTCTATATTTATCTATATATTTTTTTCTATCTCTATATTTCTCATGTTAAAAATGTTGAGCATAAAGTTTTGCTTAGCTTTAGGCGTAGAAAAAATATTGATCAAAATTAGTCCTCCCTTGACTTCTCTGAGAAAGAAAAAAGAAAACACAATAAAATTCTCATTAAGATACTCTTTTGGGACCTTGTCAAAACCACTTTGGATCAATAAATATAAAGACAAAAAGAAAGAGAGACTAATTTTTCTTTTTTAAATATTAACCTTGTCAATACTTATTCCAATTACACTAAATGATGATTAAAAAATAAAGCAAATAGCAGTGTTTTGTTATTCAGGTTTTTTATCATTTCTGAATAGAAACGGTGTTTGTAATTTGCCCTGAGCTGGCGTCTCAGGAGACAGCTAGGACATGTAACAGGATGTTTGCTGGCTGAAGTGACTCAGAGGCAAGACCAATTAAACTTGGATTACTGACATCAAATAATGGTTTGAGTCAGTTAAAGTGCCCCATTCACCCCATTCACCCCGTTCACCTCATTCACCTCATTCACCCAGAGCTGAGAAGCAGGAAACTGGCCTTTTTCACCAGCCGATGAAAAGTCTATGGCTGTGTCTGAAATTGCTCCCTAACCCCTACATAGTGCACTATATAGTGACCACGCCATTTTGTAGTGGTGTCCGAATGCTTAAGGATCATAGCATGTCCACTATATAGTGCACTCAATGTATCCCACAATTCACCGCGAAATGTAGTGAACATCCGATGGTCACTAACCGGAGCAAGATATCACACCATGCATTGCCAGAAATTCTCTGGGCTGCGCGGAAGTGAAAATGGTGGACGGACGGGAGGGAAATATACATAAATATTATAAAATATAACAAAATACGAAAATAAAAAGTACAGGACAGTAATCAAAAGCCTCTAATTTAATAAAAATGCAGTGGTAAACAAACAAGTGTTTTGTGAGACGACAATAATGTGGTACGTTTTAATTGTGCGACAGCAATGACGTAATTACCGGCGCCGAGAGTAGTGTCCGAAAGTGTCCGAAAGATTTTTCTGTTGAGCTCACGATATAGTCCACTACATTTATTTCTCTATGTAGGGAGTAAGGAGTAGGGAACGAGTGAGTGATTTCGGACACAGCATGTGGCTCACTACGTGATTATAATTCATCCTGAGGGATACGTGCAGTAACGGTCTGAAGTGAAGTTCATCATTGTCATTGAGAAGAGTTGTAGCTTCTTTTTTGGGCTTTTGTCTGTATTGTCTGCACCTGCAGATGAATGAACCCATCCAACACTGTGACACTCCAGCTTCTTTTGAAGGCATAGTGATGAGGTTTCAAGCTAATAAGTGGACCGTTGGCTGGGATTGTTTGGTTAAACTATACAGATGTTGACATTTGCCAACAGACAAACACCAGATTTACAAAGCGCACGTGTGTATATGTGCAAAACCCCTGTGTCTCTATTATTCGGATTAGTAAAATGTCATGTCTCTACGTTCGGCTAATCTAAATTTAAAGGAATATATCGTATTACAGGCTCTTGTCATATATTTGTTATGCATGGATGTGTCAGTGTGTGTATACACCCTCCACCCCTCCACCCATCCACCCCCTACCCCCACCCCGACGGCTGTGGTATTCCGGTTACAATAAAACCTAGTACCTCCACTCACTCATGAGTAGCTGGTATTTTCATAAACAGCAGGGGGTTGTAACGTCTCCTCAGAGGTTTTCATTTCTTTCAGCTGAAGTAACAATAAGAATCATGTACAATGTTAATCAGGAGGATTTTCTCAGGACATGGTGCCAGGGTGGTTCAACTTCATTCATTATGTCTTTTATTCCCTGATCAATCTCCATCTGCCCCTCGTCTTCACTCTCCACACTGACTCCTCTGTCACGTTAACTGCTCTACAGTGTCCTCTCATCTCGTCTTTCTCTCATTCGTTCTCCTTCATCATGTCTGTCTTTTTTTCTATGTTGCACCAGTTCTCTATTCTCATCCCTATGTCCTTGGCTAACACACAATAGCCATCCCTCTTTTCTCCACCGCATCTTTTTCTTTGTGCTTCCTTAATAATTACTACACCTCACATCTCTCCATTATTCCACCCATATCACACACTGCCTTTTATTTTTATTTATTGCTTGTTTGTTTGCATCTGTTATTATTATAATGTTTTGAATTTATGTGGCACACATCACAGAAAGATTACACAAGAAGTCTATAAGAGTAATTAATATTATGGGTCGCTACTACTTGCTACTACTTGAACTGTCACCCCATTCATTATCTACTGCCTATTTAGACACCTGGTGAGAGACATGGTACATCCTGGACAGGTCACCAGTCAATCACAGGACAACATACAGAGACGAACATATATTCAGACCTACAGTGAGTTTAAAATCTCCAGTTAGTCCATCTTACAATATGCATGTGTTTGGACTGTGATGAACTTGGATTTGACCCAAAGACAACATCACCACTGTGGGACGAACAACCAGCAGTACGGAAACATCACGTTGTGAACATTTTGACAGCAGTTTTTTAAAAAAATAGTTTCAGTCTTTGTTTTTTAGCTAAAATACATTTTACAATTGGTCATTGGAATTAGTTCTAGTTGAATTAATGTCATACGATTTAAGTAAATTAAAGCTACAGTAGCGTTATGAAGTAGAATTATTAACCTTAGTATTCAGGTTTGAAGATACAATACTAACATAGATTTAACTATTATATATGACCCATTTCTTTTCACAGATAAGCATCTCAGACAATAAACAAACACCAGTGAGGCCAGTTCTCTGGGAATTAAATACAGTACACTACATAAGCCGTGTTCTTTTTCTTACATGTCGGTTTTAATTTGAGGACAGAAACATTTACAATGTGGGGGTTTGTCTTAACTTCCATTGTGTTTCAAGTTGAGTGAAAACACACAGCTTCAGTCAGCTAATGATAATATACTGTACAACTGACTCTGTGACATCTTTCTTTTCCTTCATCTGTTCACTGTCCATCCTTTTCATAGATTTTTTTAATTTCTTCTGTCCTTCCTTTCTGTTTTTTGACCAACTATTTTTATCCATCCTCACATTTGTCTGTTATTCTTTTCATTGTCCACATTTCTTTCCCCCTTGTTCTTCCTCTTCTCCTTTACATCACTTTTTCCTTTTTCTACATGTTACTTGTTTCTATTAAGTTTCTATTTTATTTTACATTCACACTTGTTTGAGTGATGCAGCGACCTGATCTCCTTATAAAAGTGACTCGTGTATCTGCTGTCCTCAGGTGGAACGAGGCTTCAGGGCAGTTCACATATCTGGAGTGGAGCTGCAGCATATGGGCCAGCAGACGATGGGTCACTATCCAGTCCATTTCCACATGAATGGAGACGTGGATGAAAGGGGTGGCTACAATCCCCCAACCTATGTCAGAGATCTGTCCATTCACCACACCTTCTCCCGCTGCGTCACCATCCACGGCTCCAACGGACTACTGGTCAGTTGGGAATTACTAAACCAAAGTCTGTTTTTTTTATTCTGCTTTTATTTGAAGTATTTATGAGACATATTATTTAAGAGTGAGTTTAAAATTTGTAATCAACACACTCATATGCTGCACCAAGTAGGATTAAAAAAGAAAATTCTAAAATGACATTTGAAATTGTCACAGTTTATGTTATATGGTCAAAGCTAAAGTTTTAAAGTCAATGTAAAGTCTCTGTTACTCTCTGTTAGCATTCACTGCTTCAGTTACAGTAGGAATGAAAGCCTTGTGCTAGTGGGAGTCTGTATTAATATTATTCACTGTGTCTTTTCCCTCCCAGGTAAAAGATGTGGTGGGCTATGACACATTAGGCCACTGTTTCTTCACAGAGGATGGTCCAGAGGAGAGGAACACGTTTGACCACTGTCTTGGTCTGATGGTACGGGCAGGAACCCTGCTGCCTTCAGACAGAGACAGCAAGATGTGCCAGCACATCACTGAGGGAGCCTACCCGGGGTATGTGCCCAACCCGCGCCAAGACTGCAGGTAAGAATGTTTATACTCATCCTGTCCTGTGGCAAACCTCTCAAAACCTTGAGAGGTTCTGCCATGTGGAGTCAACCGAAACTTTACAAAGATTCTAAATGTGTCCGGCTGAACCTTGATTAACCCCTTCACGCTGATTGTCATGAATTTTCAACACACTGCTTCCATTCAGACAAGTAATAACGTATTATTACTTGTTGAGATAACGTATTTATTCCCCCAATGCCCGTTTGTGCATATTCAATATGTACCTAGGAACCTTTTTTCAACCATTTATGGCTGTTTATTGCTGTCGATAATTTGCAAATTTAAATTAAATAATAATATAATAATATTTAATGTATATCTATTCGATGTGCTATAAACTAATTGATAATCTCCAATTAATTTAGCATCAGCTTGATAGCAAATATTCACAAAAACACAGAGGGCTTAACAGTCTGTACAAGGTGCAACACCTTTGACCTACATTCCCAAACAAGGGAAACAAGCAATTCGCAAATTTGCAAATACCATATATAATCCTGATGAACCACAGTTTGCTCTCATTGTGGTGAATGGCTGTGTGTGTCTGTGTGCGTGTGTGTGTGTGTGTGTGTGTGTGTGTGTGTGTGTGTGTGTGTGTGTGTGTGTGTGTGTGTGCGTGTGTGCGTGTGTGTGTGTGTGTGTGTGTGTGTGTGTGTATTTTCCTCACTGAATACCAGAGATAGAGGCTTGGTTTTGATGACTATTAAACTGTGTAAAACTAATCTATAGTTTGCTGTTGGCTTTGATTATGCCGGTTCAAACTGAAGCTTAATCTGAAGCTTCAGCAGAAGTTAGGCATTTGAGACAAGGACTGTCGATGAAAGCATAATTTTGTGGTGCATGCTACATCTTGTTCATCATGACTTTTTCTACAGTTATAATGTGATCTAAGATGCCAGATTGGAACAAGGCATATTCACAAGCGCACTTGATAATTGACTTTTGATTAAAGACGCTGATCAAAAGCATGGGCAGGATGTTCTTATAAAGAAGATGCTCAAACCTGTGAGAGGGCAGAGGACAAAAGCTAGCAACCACAAGTGAATGCTCTTCCTCTCTGTCTCTGTCTCTGTCTTTCTCACAGAAAAGTCAGACACACTCACACAAACACACACTTTTGTTTGACTTCACTGCCATTCGGTTACAGTCTATCTAGGTTTGTGAAGTCAGATTATGTGAGTGCTGCAGCACCTGCAATTACTTGTCATCCATTAAAATGATGAATGGCAATTTTCTATTCTCCACCAACATTATAGAGGTCATCAAGTGTCCAGTTATACAACGTGTGATCACGCATCAATGAAAGAACAGACACAATAAATTAAAATACTTAAAATCAGTTAATCCCGTTGTGAAGCTGGTAGTGAAAATCGTGCTTGATTTGGTAGACTCTGCTATATTTCCCCCAAACCTCCACCAGTAAGCTCTTCCCACCTTTACTTCCCAATTCCATTTTCACTATGATCATCACCACCTGGAAAATGAACACTTTTGCTTTTATTTTAAATTAGTTTTCATGTTCATAGTCTGTATTTTTATATTCTTACTTCCATCTTTATATACATATATGTATGTGCAAATCCTAGACTGCAGACAACCACAGAGAATCCTGCCAGCTGGCTGGTTCCTGTCTGCTCACAGTCCCTGTAAATGCATGGTTTTCCTGTGAACATTCTGCTTTCCTCCTGCAGTCCAAGCACATGCTTGGCTGACTCCATCTCAACCTGAGCCCATTCTGGAAGACCCCACACCCTGAGCACACAGGGAGAATAGTGAAAGCTTATTTCTGTTTTACACTCCCCACACAAATGCTCTGTAACAAGGTACTGCACATACTGGCTTTAGGTTGTTGTTGTTTAATGTTGCTTTTCTGTTAGAACTGCAACATTTCTTGGCATTTGACTACGTAGTGTTGTGTTTGAGTTGCAATAAGTAATTGACCCTGACTCATCTTCTCCCAGCATCTACTGTATGTAGTGTGAGATTTTACATGTAATGTACTATACTGTTTATTTAGGCGAGGTTTCAGTTAAAGACAGTAAATCACTGTTATGATCTAGGATCAGTTAATTTACTAGAACCGTGTTGGATGACAGTGATCTTAGATTTAATAGTCTGCATTTAATTCTCTTGTTCTGCTGTATTGTTTCATTGATAGTGTCACTTGTATCACTTTTATTACGTTTACAGTTGTGTTTCCTCTGTTTATTTTTGAAAACATTAGCAGGGTGTGGGGCAGACACAGTCTCTGTGGGGAATTTGGAGGTAACCCATCTACTGAAAGTGCAGAGATGTGTGTAGGACTACAATTCACATTGGGTGAATAAATTGTCATCTGATATCTATTATCAATAGATAGATTTTATTTGTTTTACTTTAATGATGTTCATGAATTTATTTGTCAATGTGTGTATGATTTGTTATGCGCAGTGCTTTCATAGCGCTGTGTCCATGATGATGAAATTAGCCTCGATATCTGTGTAAGCAGCATCACAGGGTGATATTCTGATTTTATACAGATTTTAACTTTAGAGTATGGGCTGTGATATGACACTGTTAATGTTACTGTTGGGACTGTGTTATGTTCAGATAAATTAGATAGAGTTACAGTACTGCAGTTCTGAGTTACAGGACGTCAATGAAGGTAGCATTATTGGGAAAAGGGGTTGTCAGAGACTGTGAAACCTGTCAGTGACAGGAGCTGCATGGAGCTGCCTATTGTTGTTGTTGTGGGTTGGAGAACAGGGCCCTGTTTCAGAAAGGAGGGTTAACAAACTCTGAGTTAAAATCTAAACTCGGTTTTGACTAACCCTGAGCTGTCCAACTCAGAGTTTTTGGTTTCAGAACAGGGGATAAGAGTTAGGTCAATCAACTCGGAGTTGCTTTGACTCTGAGTTAAGCTCGCGCACGCGGAGGTAAAAAGCCCTCATCAATGGAACAAAGATAACGTGATTCACCATGGCAACACGTGAAAACAAACCCCGCACGTCCTAATTCTTCTGGGTGGAGTTGGACGTTCTTATGCACTGCTACACCGAATACGAACACACATTCAAAAAAAGAGCAGCACAGTCGCTGCTCAGCTGCTGTAAAGGATCGCGAGGTGGTATGGCAGAAGATTGAATTAATAAAAAAAATATATCGCAAGTGTTTCACATGTTCAACATTTATATTCTGTTTGTGTGTTTGTGAACACAGGCGCTGTCCAACAGGTACAAAACGTGCTTAGCAGCAACAAAAGATGAAATATAAAAATATAGTACAAACAGGTAGGCTGTGTTTGTTTAGTCCTCTTTATCTGAGCCTGTGTGTAGACAGAAAGATGGTGGCGCCTCTCCCGATTTCCAGCCAATCCGGGATGCAACCTCACGTACCCAGGCTTGTTAGACCTGGTCCGGGATGGTGGCACATCACCCAATTTTTCGGCCAAGCTGGGAATCGAACCGGCGACCTCTGGGTCCAAAGCCTCTTGGTCCAAAGCCGGACTCTTAAGCCTCTTCGCCACCACCTCCCCAAAATAATGTCTCGGGCACCAGACTAATCCAATGTAATGTACACAATGTAATGTAATGTACACAATGTAATGTATGCCTCATATCATTCGCCCGAAAGGTGAAATTGAACCACTCTGCCGCTGAGCAGCTACAGGTTTGAAGCCTGCACCCCGGACCACCGAGGCTCATCCGGGCCAACAATAGGTTGATCAAGATAAGAACTGCCGTAGAGAGTAAACCCACAATTTCCACAATTTGTTCATCAGATCAATGGAATGATACTATCATTACTGTTATTTTCATAGTGGTTTAAGGGTTTGATCTTTGACAGACCTGATCTCTGCAGAATAAGTTTGTGTCAATAACAAATACAGTACCGGCCAGAAGTGATTACACTGTCTTTTTACATCCAAAACATGCTTATATGGAAACTAAACTTTTACATCTAGTATTCTAATTTTACCTTATTTATTCATTTTGCCGCAGAGGTTTTGCTGTAGCATCAGTCAAAAGACACAACCTCCGCTGCTGATGTTTTACAGCAGACTAATAATTTCAGGCGAAGAAAGAGTCAACAACTTGGAAGAAATTGTAGAATCTTAAACTGGACAGACATCTCTGTTGTAAATGTGTCCCAGACTACCTCTGAATATGGTCTGTGTGATCACAAATATGTCCCTAGTACCGATCACCAGAGATACAGTACATACAGCATACCAGGGAGATTAATATCAGATCTGACCTGGGTCTAAGACAGCGGTTCCAAACTTTTTTTTCCCTGTACCACCTTCTACATCTTGACTCCTCTATTTAATTTTAATTAAATATAAATGGAATTAAATTTAATTAAAACAATTGAAAGTTGATTTCCTTGAATTTTGTGTTTTCATATAATGAAATGGCCAATTTAAAACCTTTGAATCCAGAAGGTGAATTTATCACACTGCTGTTTACAAGACAGTAGTTGTTAACTTTGTTTCTAATTGTGAACAGTTAGTGTGGGGCTTCATAACACGTATCTGTCGTGTTATTTATGGACACGTTCAAAAGCTAAGAAAATGAACAGAACAATGTTTTATATCCTCCATCTATCTCTTACTTTCGCATTTATTACTCACGTGAGCTTTTGGTATTTGAGTTCAGTGGTAAGAGGAATAGTCCATTAATATCAATTGCCTTGAGACCCATTTCAATTAACGTCAAAGCAAACCGATTTATGCACTGCACTGCTGTCAGTGCATGAACCTCTCTCCCTCGGTTACTGCTGCTGTCTTTGGAGAGCCAGTGTTCACACTTCCTTTATTTACCACTACATCACTGGTTCAATTTATTTGTGTGGAATCCAATAAGCAACCCTTTTGTCTCTTTTCCCTTCCCAACACATTCCCTGTTTATAGTGCGACTTCAACTTTCTGGATCGCCAACCCCAATAACAACCTCATCAACTGTGCTGCTGCAGGCTCAGAGGTGAGTTTCTCACTCCAGCTTTTCACATTCCTCCACACAGCTGCTCTCACTCCCCTGCCCACTCTACCCCCCAATATCTCCCAAGGTGGAGGTCTGTCTCATTACTGCATTGCCAGGTCAGATTAATGGCTGTATACTCCTATTAACTTCAGAATCAAGCAGACAACAGGCAGAAGCACCACTGCATTTTGCTATGATGCAGTGCCAATTATGATCATACTCCTGGGGTTTCACAAGGATACGCCGCCAGAACAGAATCTCATTTATCCTTGCCAAAGTAATAACGTTTCTCATTTGCATACATGTACGTGTGGAGAACAACACAAAAACAGACAGGCTGACATGCAGAGTGGTAAAGCTCAGGCTTTTGTATATATGTTCTGTATGTGGACATGTGCACATGTGTTTTTATGAGGGGAAATGACACAAATCTCTCTCTCATTTCATTATTGGAAAATGTATTTCTAGAAAGCTCCTTTTTTTGTGTATGCATCTCAGTGCAAAGTTTGTACTTTTTCAATGTTGTTGAAAAGAGGTAAGTATAAAAATGGAGCTACAACCTGCAGCAGCGGCAGAGGAAACAGATTAAGAGTGAAGGTTGAGCTGTACATTTCGGACAACCTGTTCAGACAGGTTCCACATCTCCACAGATTATTAGTAATGTTTTAAATTGTGCTTCAGCTTGTGTTTTACAAATTAGCACATGGATGTCTGCTTCAGATCATTGCAGAACCCAGCCTCAGTTCTTGACTGACTTCAGGACTGACTGTACACACACGTGTGTGTGTGTCTGTGTGTGTATGTGTGTGTGATTCCTCAGGAAACAGGCTTCTGGTTCATCTTCCACCATGTGCCCACCGGGCCCTCAGAGGGACTGTACGCCCCCGGACACTCTGAACACAGTCCTATGGGCCAGTTCATCAACAACAGAGCCCATTCCAACTACAGGGTGAGTCTGAGCATGACCATAGTTGCATAGAGAAAAGGGGACTGGGACTGCTGTACCACCGTAGACAATAAGAGGCCTTTATTTGAGGCAAGCTTGTAGATCTTCTAATTATTTTTTTGATCAATATAATTGGTCGTATTTTAGAGGGAAGCCTCATTTTGATTCGTTCATTTTAATCATGTTAAAATTTGGTTATCTCAAACAATCTGAAAAATTGTTTAAAATGACAAGTCTTTAATGTTTCAATGGACAGAACCAAACTGTTAATAGTAAACTGTAACTGTGACTGTAAAAACAAACTGTATTAGTGCCTTTATTGTGGAAACTTTGCTGGCACCCACTACTTATATGTAGCAAAAATGACAGTGGCTACACACATAGACCTCCAAGACAGACATCGACCAGTAATATGCAGTTATCCAAAACAACAACGTGTTAAAGACACATTAAAGATACATTGTACATGATTATGTATAATATCAGAAACCAGGTTTTTAAATGACTCCTGGTGATGACACAAATGTGAGTAGGTTGGTTGTTAAATGAATAAGACATGGATGGGTTTTCTAGCTTTTATTCAGCCATGAATGTTCTCTCATGATTTTCTGATTGGTGTAGGAGTAGGTAAACACTGTGTTTTACCTAATCCCAGCCATATACTGTGTATATAACAGAGCATGGTTGGACTGGTCATATATACAGGGGGTCCTCGTGTTACGACGGTCTCGAGATACGACGTTTCCGTGGTTACGACACATCTACCATGAACTTCCTTGTTTCGGCTTAAGCGGTTTGCCCCGTAAATATGTACAGACTTCGCACGGGAATTAGTTGGTGCCAGCTCTCCAACACCTCCACAGCTAGGCTACTCTGCGTTGTGTTTACTTATGTGAAATGGACGGCCGGCGGGGGGTGCAGCGGCAGCCGGTAAGGAGATGCACACGGACACAGATGGGTTCGGGATCGTGGCAATACTGTAGGTTTATTCACAACACAGAGTCTACAAGGTTGATATCAGAAATCTAAAGAAAATGCTCATTACACTCGCGATATCAACCCCTATGGTGTGTCAAGAGGGACAAAGGCAATTCACCACGGTAAACTCTTATTTTAGCATGGTGTTATAGCGACATCTAGTGGCACAATTTAGTATCTACCTTACATATGAATGTATGTTCCGACTTACGTCGAAATTCGGTTACGACACATTCTCAGGAACGGATCTCCGTCTTAACTCAAGGACCCCCTGTATAACTGTTCACTCCTTTATTTAATACACACATTAAGGTTAGTCATAGCTTAGTTATGTCTCTCTTCCCAGGCGGCTGACTGCATTGTCAGCCAGTGCTGCATAACTTTCCAACAGACCGGTAGTTTCTGCTTCAGCTGTGTGTTTTCCTCTGTATCTTATGCGCCCCTCAACTTCATGAATGTGCATTATTAAATTATGGAAAAACCTGACGAGGGGATATTTAAGATCTCACAAAAAGAATGACAATAATACTTGTCCCATGGTCCCTGATACTGATGAAACTGGTGGATTTTTCCAAAACTAGAAGGCATTATATTACAGTGACTCGAAACCATTACTGCCTTATTTTTGTTGCTCTCCATTATTTTACCTCCTTATGTTATATTATGTTACCTTATGTTATCTCCGAGGATTTATAACTCCTAACTCATAAATATGCAATTTATCAGTCCCAGCGTTCATTTGATAATATGAAAAATACTACAGCACTAATAGAGTCACGTGTGACCTGCTGTGTAACAGAGAAAAGAAGTGCAATAGGAGAATAGACTCCCAAAATTGAGGTCAGACGAGAGGAAGAGCGGAGGGCGAGTCAAAGAGGAGTCGGCGAGAACAGGAGAGAGTGTAAATGCGCCTGAGGCAACAGACACAGTGCCGCTCAAGCAGAGATATATGAGGCGCTCGTGGAGAGGAAGTGTTATTGTTATCCCCCTTCTTTCTCTGGCCCCAACAGTGATCTTTTTTTTGTCCTGTCTCACTCTCTCCTTCCCTTCTTCACTTTGAATTTGGTTCATCCTAACGGGAGCATAACTCATGTCAGGCTCCCTGCCCGGAGATGTTTGTGAGAGAGAAGGTCATGTCAGGGCTGCAGGTTGGGCATTCAAAAAAAGCAAACCAATGATGGCGTCGATGTTTAGCATCACACTGTCACACTGTCTGATTTGGGCTTTTATCATGATTCAGGTTACATGATGTGATGTGGCACAGGCGGTCCAATTATGTCTGTGATTGGGATACTGTGTCTCCCAATTCCTAAAGTTCTGTAAAGCAATGTTTCTTATACTGATATAGTCTTGTGTGATGTGGAAGGGATTGCTAGTGCCACCAGACCCACTGAGAATCAGAGACATCTCTGTGGCTCTTTGCAGCATTTTGCTCTTGTAGTTCACCAGTTACACAGTGACGACAGTATAATGTGGAGGTAGATAAATGTACACCACCTACTCAGGTTTATGTAGCACACACAAAGGAGTCAGTAGACACCAGACCTAAACTCAAAGGAGAGTGAATATACACACAGATGAGTTACTGTAGCTAATGATAATCCAGCAGACCAAGTCAAAAGGTTATTTACTGTAAGGTGATTCAACATGCCAGAGTGCTGCTCTGATCAGAGCCTGTTGTCAGGGTTGATTAACATGTCAGTCATCAACACTTCATAAATAGATGATATAGCCAGGCTGAGTTGCAGTCAAAGTATTATTACATTCACACTGTCTAATGTTCTTTAAAGCTGCTTCAAACCATACCACACACACAACCCCTAGATGACACTACGAACACAATTTTATACTGTGATTAAAAAAATTACCCACCACTTACTACAAAGCAAGGAGTCAGTGTCTGGATGCAGAATATATATTAAAAGACAGAATGTGATTTAGAGATGATGCATGTAGTTAGAGCTGATGCTGGGTGGCTGAGCGTGTATCAGGAGGAGCTACTACTGCTACTGAGCCTGATTTATTGGTTGAAGAAGCGAATAAACAAGTTTCACAATGACACTCAGGAACGGACTGACACTTTCTATATGAGAGGAGGAAATAACACTAAAATAATGGTTTCAGCTCAACAATCAGTTAGTCAGGTCAGTTATTACATTCAGACTCTAATGACTAAAGTGCTGCGTTGCTTCTCTGCAGTGTTTTTCATATACTTTTTTAAAATAATTTCAATGGGTGTTGTTGAAAGCAAATAGAGTTTATGAACATACCAGCCACATGTGTACCAGACCTTTATCACTATGGGAACAATAAGAACGATGCAGTCACGTCTGGGTCAGGTATTAGTTAGATTGATAAAAGTTAATGGTGTGGGTTAAAATGTTTCCCCTAACCTTGGGAAGGTTAGGGGACACTTGTTGTCAAGGTTACGTAATAAATATGCATTTCAATCAATCAATCAATCAATCAAATTTTATTTGTATAGCCCATATTCACAAATTGCAATTTGCCTCATAGGGCTTTAACAAGGAGTACAGGGTGTGACATCCTCTGACCTCTGACCTACACCCTCAGCAAGGGTGAGGAAAAACTGCCAAAAAAAACCCTTTTAACAGAGGAAAAAAACGCGAGGGATCCCACTCCCAGGGATGGACAGAAGTGCAATGGATGCCACGTGTACACAACACATTAACAACATGACTTATAAGTATTAATTATACAAGTAGAATGATATAATATAATATAATATAATATAATATAATATAATATAATATAATATAATATAATATAATATAATATAATATAATATAATATAATATAATATAATATAATATAATATAATATAATATAATATAATATAATATAATATAATATAATATAATATAATATAATATAATATAATATAATATAATATAATATAATATAATATAATATAATATAATATAATATAATATAATATAATATAATATAATATAATATAATATAATATAATATAATATAATATAATATAATATAATATAATATAATATAATATAATATAATATAATATAATATAATATAATATAATATAATATAATATAATATAATATAATATAATATAATATAATATAATATAATATAATATAATAGAGCTGATCAAAGATGGACCTCGACCAGCCCTAACTATAAGCTTTGTCAAAGAGGAACGTTTTAAGTCTGCTCTTAAATACTGTGAGGGTGTCTGCCTTCTTGATTGAAGCTGGGAGATGATTCCACAGCAGAGGAGCCTGATAGCTGAAGGCTCTGGCTCCTAGTCTGCTCCTATGGATTTTTGGAATTGTAAGTAAACCTGCGTTCTGAGAGCGGAGTGCTCTGGTAGGATGATATGGGATTATTACATTTTGTAGGTATGTTGGTGCCATACCATTTAGAGCTTTTTATGTGAGTAGAATGATTTTGAATTCGATTCTAAATTTCACAGGGAGCCAGTGCAGTGAAGCTAATATGGGGGAGATATGTTCTCTTCTATTGGTTCTGGTCAATACACGTGCAGCAGCATTTTGCACAAGCTGCAGGCTCTTTAAGGACTTACTGCTGCAGCCTGATAGTAATGAGTTACAGTAGTCAAGCCTGGATGTGACAAAAGGTTATGGAGCTGTCATGAATAAAAGAAAAAGCACTGATCAGTTTCCCACTAGAAACAAACGATCCTCTGAGTGAAGACGCTGTGTTTTCCCATCCACCCCGTCTCCTCCACCTAACATCAAAATATCTGCTTTGCTCCTGTTATAATTATGACAAACACATGATGTCACATAAGGATAAAAGTATGGTTCCTGCATGCACAAACAACATATGAAGTCATGACTTCCTGGGTGAGTTCCTATTTCAAACGTTGCTTTGTCCATTACTGGGTGTGCTTCCTGTCTTACCCTGCTCTTAATTTATAGATTATCTTCTTTGGTGTTGCAGGCTGGCATGATCCTTGATAATGGAGTAAAGACCACCCAGGCCAATGACAAGGACAAGCGACCCTTCTTGTCTCTGATCGGCGCCAGGTCAGACCCCTTCGCTCTGTTACATCACACCCAGATGAAGTCACATCACACCCAGATGAATTCAGCATGATGGGTTTGCAGCCTGTAATAGTCATGTTTCCTGTTTATACTTTGTAACCAACAAATGTAGAATAACAGCAGGGAGTGTCGCTTTGAATACTCAAGCCCTAGTGAGATTACTCCCATTGAAATAGCTCAAGCACAAATGCAGAATACCAGCATGTGGAGGAGTGTGTGGCCCATGTGACAGAACCAGTGTGTCATCCTGACCTCACCATGTCAGCATGAAAACACCCAACACTCTGCTCCCGCTTCAGCTCGGTGATGCTCTTCACACTGTGAACAGCCTGTCTATCTAACCCTAACCCGTTCTCACATGTTTCCTTTCCTGAAAGAGCTGGAGCCAGTTGTCATGGAAAGCTGTCCTGACTGGACAAGAGCACTAGAACTGTAGGCTGTTGTTATTATGCAGATAAAAAAAAAACTTTCCATACTGCTTTGCACACAGTATTACAGTTTGGTCTCCTCAAATATACTGAGCAGATATTGACAGATTTAAATCATTTGGGTTTATGTTCCTGAAGAAATGCAAATCAAAGTATTTTATACTGTATGTAAATCTACCCTAATGCACTTGCATTTGCATTTTTTCCTGAGACTCCGGGAGGAAAAATTTATAATCTTGCTACAATGTTACATGTTGAGTCTGGTAAATAGGCGTAGCATATTTTTCATACATATTTATATATAGTACATTTACATGCCCCCAAACACTAAAGTAACAGCTAAAGACCTGAAGGAAATACAGAAACTCACTGACATCTGTGTTCACGATTTCACTATGTATATGGAGATAGACATTGAACAGACAGGGTGTCCATGGCAGTAAACTACAGAGGATGACACTGGTTTGCATACACAACAGTTTAGCAAGCCTCATATTTACGAAAGCGCCTGCTGACACAATGCAAGTGGGAAAATGTTTTATGGACTGATGAAGCTAGGGTACAATATTATGGGAGGAATCTGCACACAGCACAATGTATGGTGTGAAAAGTGCTCTGCATACAAATGTGCAAGCATCATCATTATGTATGGCAGAGGAAAATGGCTCTAAACAGTGAAGTAAATCCACCGCAGAATGAGAAAATCCTCCTTTTAGATTGGCCCAATCAGAGCTTGGCTGATAGAAATGCCGTGAAATGACCTTAAAAGAACTGCTCATGTGAGACATTATAAAAATATAATTGAGTTGAAGCAGCTCCTTGGGAAGAATTTCATCTTGAATGTTTCTACCCATGGATATAGCAAGTGCCTCACTGTTACTGCATTACTTCAAGTGAAGCGCGATATTCTGTTAAGTGCAAGGGTTCAAATACTTTTTCACTCACACCCACACCATGAATGTCAACAGCAATTATTATTACTGTCACGGTTATTCTTATTATCCCTCTTATTAATATCACTATTAGTGACAGTAGTCAAACAAAAGTAGCATTGTTATTACTGCCTGTATAATAAGGTTCTGACAACATTGCTGCTATTAGAAATAACACTACTTCACTTATTAATTTATTACTTCATATTTATTCAGTTGGATGAAGAAGGCATCACTTCTTAGAACCAATTAATGCAGTATCAAAAGTAATCCAAACTTTTTCTCACCACTGTATCATGTGACTTTTCCACTCTGTATGTCTGCGGCTGCCGTTGCATTGTTTAGGTATGGCCCACACCAGGATGCTGACCCCTTCAAACCTAGAGTCCCTGCTCTTATCCACCACTTTGTGGCCTATAAGAACCAGGACCATGGAGCCTGGCTGAGAGGAGGGGATGTCTGGCTGGATGACTGCCAGTGAGTAATGTCTCCATCTGTACAGTATATCCAACACACAAAGACACTTGGACCAGGCAATTTAGTGAGTGACACACTCACCCGGCACTTTATCAGAAATGCCTTTGCAGCAGCTAATTCATCCAATCAGTTGACGGCAGTGCAATCAGATGTTAGATGTTATGTGTGTGTGTGTGTGTGTGTGTGTGTTTTCTCAGACCGTTACCTTTGCAGGAATAATATTCTCTATCTCTTGTTTAGATTTGCTGATAATGGCATCGGTCTCACTTTGGCAAGGTAAGACGTTCTTATTTGTTTATTTACTGTGTTGTCTAGTCTATAATATTATTTACAGTATATGCCTAAAATAATATATATATATATTTATATATATGTAGATATGTATGTATATT
>JAFBJQ010001541.1:271477-283670 GCA_016785345.1 Trinectes maculatus
ACACACACACACACACACACACACACACAATCAGTGATTCTCTATTTAGGGAAGTTTAAAAAAAAACGCGCTCACAGCATACAGAAATAAAGTGTTATTCATTTGCACAAAATAAATTTGCACCTGGTGTTGTGTGCACTGACTCATACTTTCTCTCCTATTTATTTGTTTACTCTCCAGAAGCTCTGACAGCACAGTAATAACTGCAGAGGCTTTTATTTGCATGATGGCACCTCAGCCTGTGTTAACGCCACCGTGCAGTAGTCTTAGTTTGCTCTGTGAAAACAGATGGATAGGATGTCCTGTTGTTGACATCACATTTGGCACAGATATGGCATGTAGACTGTGTGATATACACAATTACTTGACAAGGAAACACAATCACAGTTTTGATTCACATCAAAAATGTCTAGATCCTGTTAACTCAGTAAAAATAAAGGGAAATTGCACTGTACAACTGCTAGTAGTATTATAGAGTATGTCCAGACCCTTACTCTCCCAGTGTATGTGTGCAGTGGAGGAACATTTCCGGATGATGACGGCTCTCGTCAGCAAGTGAAGAACTCGCTGTTTGTAGGTGAAAGTGATAACCGTGGGATGTCCCTCTTTGACAACCAGATATGGGGCCCTGGGGGCTCGGATCTCACTGGCAGGACCCTGCCACATGGCATGTAAGTAAAACTTATGCTTCTTTCAGCTCATGGTTTTTGTTTCTCTGCTCCCTAAAAGGTCCCTAAAACTCCCTGTTATAGAAAGTTGAAAAAAATAAATCAGTCCATTTTGACAACCTAGTGATGCAGGATTCATATAAAAGCATTTAAATATCTGGAGTAGTTTTGTGAAGCAGATTGTGTGATTGGTACAATGATACCACACCAGTACGCTACTACCACATCACATATGGATGGCCAATGGGAAAAGCCTGGAAAGCTGGCATTACTTCAGACTTAACACATCTGCTGTTCTTCATGATGGACCGTTTGCCATTTCAAAGACAGACTTTGGGTGGAGCACCAATGTAACAGGGACTGGTATGTGTGACAGCTGACTTGTTATAGCATAACTCAATCTTGTGCCCTGGTCCATTTGGCAGCATGAAGAGGAAATGTTGCAATAGCATTAGACATTCCCTTATTAGTGTGGAAAACTCCACACAAAGGGTTTCTGTCTGGATGCTTCATCTTTAGCCTGACATCTGCTTGGAAGCAGATGCACCCAGCCACACCACTGCTAAAGTGCTGTCATGCTGAGCGGTGCTGAACATTTGATAAAGGCCATGGGATTGAGAAAGATTTCTATCAGCACTGAGTCATGCTCATATTTCTGTCCCCAATATCAAAAACCACCAGAAATGTCACATGTGGTCATTGTTTTTTTTTTCATTGGACCACTACCCACTAGTGCCTGACCTTGAATGCATCAGACCAAATGTTAACATTGTATGTCTAAAACTGACACTGACACTTTTCCATCTGGAAGTGAGCCAGATGCTGTAGATGTAAAGATGCACCTATCAGTAATTTTCGATTAACAGCAAGGACAGTGCATCATTAAATCTAGTCATTTAACCGAGGCAAATCTTAATGAATGAAATGAAGTGAAAGGTTTGTGTCTTTCTCTGCAGAGATTTTCCTATCCGTGGTATGCAGATCTATGACGGACCAATCAACGTGCAGAACTGTACATTTCGGAAATACACAGCACTGGATGGACGACACACTAGTGCCTTTGGCTTCAGGCTCAACAACTCGTGGCAGAGCTGCCCCAACAATAATGTCTCTGACATAACCTTCGACCACGTACCTGTGAGTCAGCTGCTGATTAATTCCTTAAGGACTTTCCTTTGAGATTTAAAGAAAAAGGAGAAAACTATTACTCAACATTAGGAGAGATTGTAAGGTTTAACAAGGCAGAGGAACCAAAATGCAAATCTGATGAGAAAACTCAAAAGTCTTTAACTTGCTGCAGGGAGATGCAGCAACCAAATCCAAAAATACCAAGGGGAGAAGCAATGGCAGTAAAACTAATCAAAAATAACAAATACAAGAGAATCCACATGCACAGAGAGGGTGCATGGGATACAGTACAACAAGGTAATATACAAAGCTAACAAGAAAACCAGTCAGCAACAAAGGCAAACACGGAGACAGTACACTGAGAGAAAGGGAAGTAATGGAGCACAGGTGTACCCAATAAAGACCAGGTGTGAGCATTCAGAGAGAACACAGGAGGAAAAACTACAACGGAAGACTGGACGTAACACAACACAAGTTGTTGAACAAAAGGTCAGTATAAAGTAAACCAAGGATAACCAAGGTAAGGTTATTAAAAAAGTACCAATAAAATCATCGTCCAAACAGAAACAACTGTCAAAAGAGTCTGTGCCACAGACCAGGATAATGTTTTGTAGGCAACAAAATAACCTAACAAAAGACACTGAGGTGATGGGTTGACTCTGGATTCTGTGAACATAATGTATGTTTAGGTATAGACTGTTGATTCCATTATTTAGCCAGCTCCATTTGGATCAGATGATGATCAGATTCAGATTTATCTTATATTGGAATTACTTTGGTAACCTATTAAAGTAGAACATTTGAAAATCTGCTGGGAGGTTGAAATGTATGCCTATCACTGTATCATTCTACTCTAGATCACATCTCGGGTGTTTTTTGGGGAACCGGGGCCCTGGTTTAATAAGATGCAGATGGATGGGGACAAGACGACCATCTTCCATGATATTGATGGCTCAGTCAGCGAGTATCCTGGAGCCTTCCTGGTTAAAGAGGACAACTGGTTGCTCCGTCACCCTGACTGCATCGATGTGCCTGACTGGAAGGCTGCTATCTGCAGCGGTCACTATGCACAGGTGGGTAAACAGCCCTTAAACATACTCACACATTCACTCTGGTCAGCCTCTCTTTTCTTTTCTTCTTTTGCTTAATGTCAGTTAAAGGTCCATTAATGCCAAATCACATTACATTTCTCACAATACATCTCTTACAATCAGCTGTTTATCAGCCTCTTACACCAACTATCCAGCTATCTGTGTGTGTGTGTGTGTGTATAGAGAGAGGGAGGGAGGGAGAGAGAGAGAGAGAGAGAGAGTGTATACCACATACATGGATACTGGCACACACATGGATACTGGAGCTGTATAACATAATTTCACTAGTCAACAAAGGGTGCAGCACCCCCCCGCCCACTGTTCTACTTAGGCCTGAACACCCTCAGTCAGATCGTCACCAACAGTTGTTATGGATACAGATTTTGAAATGGGGTAACCAGTAACCAGTCACCTACTCTACATGGATCAAGCACCTGGTCGCACGGATCACGAGAGGCGCCCGCAGAGCATGATTTGTTTTAAACATAGCACCAGTCATCATGCAGCACCGCCTAGAAATCATATTTAATCTAATCATATTTAATACAATTTGCAAGCAGGAGTATCTAAGGTGTGATTTTGAACAAAATATTACAAATGTGTTCATTCCTACAAAACTTCCAATAAATCTATTTATGCGGGTACACTTAACATCAACACCAGATTTTGTGCTGTGTTGATGATGAGGAAACGAGACCGGACTTGTACGATGGACAGATGTATACACCGAATAACACAATTTATAAATCGATAAAAGATGTATTGTGATGAACATTATGTCTCAAATTAATTAATCCAACATCTAATGCTGGTAATGCTAGCACTAACTAATTTAGCGTCACCGGCAACTTGTTAGCTTCCAAGCTAAAGCAGTAAGCCTGTAAGTCCAGGAACTGTATATTACTTAAAATTGTACAATTTTATGAAATAAATATTAGATATACACGTTGTTGACTTTACCTGTGATGCTTCACCTGAGCTGGCAGCTCCACCCGGTCCACTGCTGTTAGGAATCTTTGGCGCATGCACGTTTGGAGGAATAGTGGTAGTAATAGTTCGATTATTTTTCCTTGTGACCTGCCTGTGACTTATATGACGTCATTTCAGTGCTTTTCTACTCATACCCACAAACTTGAATTCATGTTCACAGTGAAGACTTCGTAGTCATGGAAAGTAAAGTTGTATTCACAAGATTTTTCACTCAGCTTTTAGATTCATACTCAAAAAAAATCCTAACCCGAACAATTTCTCAGACTAATAGCAGAATTTTGTGTGCAACAATTTTATTGGCATACAAAAGTTTAACTTTACGAATACAAAATGTTGGAATCATGCAAACATCTTTTTGATATCTACCTTACTCCATAGGCCCTCGTATCATTCAGTGCCCCTGAAGTAGTTCTAAGGTAGTAGTTCTACAAAAAGGTTGGTGACCTACAGCAGCTACAGCAAGAAAATGATCCCCACTGATGAACTGATTAGTGAATATGGAGGAAAAAGAAGATTAAAGGAGCACGAAAGGACAAGCCCACGCATGGCATATACCACCATCAGACAGAGGAAGTGGCTGATATCAAGAAGACCTGCCAATGGTGAAAGAATGCTGGGCTGACAGGTAACAGAGTCCCAAATCATGGCTGCCACAGCAGACGAGACTCAAGGTGCAGGCTGTGCAAAGATGCCCCTGAGACAGTCCAGCACTTACAGTAATAACAGGGTGCAAGATGCTGGAAGAGCACACATGGAGAGGCATGGCCAAGTAGCTGGGATAGCGTACAGGAACATCTGTACCCGGTGTGGACTAGAATAGCCCAGATCCTGATGGGACCTACCACTGAAGTTACTGTGGGATTCCAAAATGACAAACAGTCATTGGCTAACAAACTAGACATAGTTGTGGCTGACAGACAGCAGAAGAAGGTAATAACTGTATGTCGTGATACCAACTGACAGCAACATCAGCATCACAGAGAAGGAACATCAAAAGATTGAGAAATACCAAGGTTTGAAAGAACAACTAGAGGAAATGTGAAAGGTCAAAACCGAGGTTGTCCTCATAGTAAATGGTGTACTGGGGAGGTGACCTCCAAACTAAAACCCTGACTCCAACAGATCCTTCTCTGAGGACAATGACTGAAGAACTGGTCTGTCTCACTTCTGTTCACAACCACCAAACAACACCAGTCACAATAGTATTTATCAATCAATGACTACCAAGGCTCTGAGTATGTTACCATCACCACACCAAACCACATTCAGCACATCGACTTGTAATTGAGAACTTTGGATAGGTGTTTTGTTGTGTTTATTTCTGTTCTCATGGTCTAGTTGCATTTTGTCATCTGAATGGCTGAATAACAAGTGCACCAGGGATGCACAGTCCACAGCAAGCCCTCTAACTCTGTGGTTGTGTTCTCTACAGATCTATGTTCAGACACGTAACCCTGCCAACCTGAACATGCACATGGTGAGGGATGAGTACCCCGATAGGCCCCTAATGTTGGAGGGTGCCCTAGGGAAGAGAAAACACTACCAGCAGTTTCAACCAGTGATTACACTTGCCAAAGGCTACACCATACACTGGGACCAGGCGGCGCCTGCTGAGGTCACCATCTGGCTAATCAACTTCAACAAGTCAGTTGACACACACACACATACAAAACAAACAACCACCTTCATACAAAAATGTGTTTGGACCAGGTGAGAATCATCAGCTTTATGTATCAAGGATTTTCAGATTTTCAGCTGTCATTGCTTAACATAATAGGCAAGACTAAATGCAGCAAATACCTTCAACCAATCACTGAAAGCACAAATCACATACATACAGATGCACTTACAGTATGACAAAGAAACAGAGCATGCACACAAGACAACCCGCTGATCGTGTTTGTCGTGTAAATTTCCAATATGCTTTATATTGGTCAAAGCAAAATAAAAATGAAATTTACTTCTACTTTTACTTTCTACTTTAATTTTCACTGTGATGGAGTCACCTCTCTGTACAGCTGTAGTGTGCTCCCTTGTGGTCATTTAAATTTGACCAGAACTTAACCACTTGAAATGGGTCTCTGACCTTTTCAATTGGACAGTGTGAATGATGATTGCATACCCCAATTTTCAGTGACAGATTGGATTGACTCCACCCATGAACCTCAAAGCTGTACAAATAATGGATGGATGACAGCCTTTGCCATATATATCATTACATTTTACTGTGGTCTGAAACATATTATAAACAGATACATAAGCCAAAATTAAAGTTACATTTCTACAACAGTTCAACGCACCCTGTGTTGACACACAGACCACCTGTCCCTCTGCTAACGAACTGCTCATCAGTACATCTCCATTGTGGACACGGTGTAAAGAGAGGGACTGTACATGACCCAGATCAGCAATAGACCTGTTTACACGCCTAGTTTTTTGACCACGCCAAGCCGCCTCTGGGCTGCTTCTATTCCTGTCAACCGTCCATGAAGTAATTTGAAGCTTTTACATTACCTTAAACTTCTCCATCATGCTGTTATTGGGATGGGAGTGAGGGGGGTGGATGGCATCTCATCCAGTGAACAGAGCTGTGTCATGGACCAGATTTTTTGAACAGTTGTATATGTGTGTAGATGCTAATCTCATCCCTAATTCTGCTATCCGCTTCCGAGAGGATGTTCCAGTATGTGTCTGTGTCTGGTGTTCAGTCAGAGAACGCTGGTCCATCAATGTCACATACAACTTAGAGCACAAGTGTAAATGATTTTGAGGAAAAGGTGTTTTCACGTAACCCCGTGTATATGATTAATAACATCTGCCTGCAAAGACATGCAAGAGACAGAATTCTTGGAGGGAGATTACAGACAGGTATTGGGATAATAGCCAGGAGGGGGCCATGATGACAGGCCTTTCAACCTATCTATGAAAAGCATCATTTACAGCAGAACTAAGCACTTTTCATTTTAAATGTTGTCAGACAACAAAATATGATCTAAGTCTTTGAAGGATGCTGAGACATTTAAAGGGGAACTCCACCAGTTGTACACATCAAAGTCGTCAGGTGTTAGGGGTATACTGCTGCAAGTATGGAAAAAGTTATTTTGTTATGCCAGAGGGAGTTGTATGGAATTTCAACTAGTGAAAAGCCTGTTCATGTACTCCACTTCTGCCATCTCTGCCACCGTGACATCAGCTTCAAAAGTGGTGTGCAGGAAAGGATAGATGTTACAGCTGGTGGTGAAACTTTTCATCCACGTCCCTCAGTGACAGATGAAAGTAATCACTGTCTGTCAGGTGGGTGGTTGCACTGGGTCTGTAAAGATTTTATATTTTCTCAACAACTGCTCTTCCACACAGCCTCATTGTCAACCCTACACTTCCTTTTGTCTTCAGCAGTAAAACCTCTCAATCAATCAGATGAGCGGTTGTTGAGAAAAGGCAATCCATCATTTATAGTCACACTGCCTGATTGGATGTAACTTGGTCTTACAGTTGAGGATGCTGACTAGTTTAAAGAAACTGTATGTGGGGATATTTATTTGAAAAGAAGTGAATTTTCGACATTTTTCTTTTTTATTCTAACGTACTTATTGGTCCTGATCGGTGTGCTTACTCACACATTTCACCTGGACTGATACTTAACAAAGTCAACAGCTGAATTATGACTATAAGAAGCTGTGGTGCTGGGTATTTCAGACACTGACAAGCCCTTTGTTTGAAGAGCACTGATGTCTTGAGCCTTCATGAAGCGATTGAATTACTATCCAGTAACAGAGTGAAAATAGAACTTGAGAACACAAACACATATCAAACCATTGTGGACGATGACTTGATAATGAACACTAGCTGACAAAAATATATGTTGTTTTTCCACACTGCTGCCTCTTTACAGGCTTTCTGTAAATAGCAGGGCAGCTCATGGGGGAAGGAATGTGACGGAGGCCATCATCATATTCCTCTCACTGTTGTTATTTACGAGGATGTGACACAGAAATGGGGAGAGCCTCCTCTCTGCAAATAGCTATCTCAACTGCATGAATGCAGGCTGTCTTTCCAACATGTCAACTATTCCCAGTTGTCCAAGTCCCCCCTGACACTGACAGTATGTTTCCACTGTATACAGCAGTGCATACAGCAGTGAGCCCAGCTACAGTCTGCAGAAAGAGATGAAGTATTACATGTTTGTTTTTGAAAAAGTGCTGCTGAAGGCTTTTTAAGGGCAGACTAACTCATTGCGCTTTAATGAGACATTGTGTCTTGTGTTGATAAATGAACGCGGCTCTTTCTGATTTCAAGTTTTGCTCATAGCTCACAATGTTTAAATATGCTTTCTTGTCAAACAACTGAGAGTATGTAGGAGTTTGGTGGAGAACAATGGAATGAAAGCTTTAATGCCGTGTTTAAAAAAGTACATGGGCTCTTCTGTTCTGAGACTGAGACACACACACACACGCACACGCACACACACACACACACACACACACACACACAGCATTCCCCACATTACTTGCTGATAAGTTGCAGTGATTTACAGAGTTGTGCAAGTGATGCAAGCTATTATTTGCAGTATACGGGATATTTGAGTAGTATAAATTAAGGTTAAGGTTTGCAGAAAAATCCAGTATTTAAACTTTGTACTACATTGTACTTTATTTCATCATGCCGTGTTTAAAAAAATGTTTTCTTCAAATGTTTTGTCCTGTTGACAACAGAAACCCAACATATGTTGGTAATGAAGTCATATAAACTTAATAACAGTTATCTAATGATTTATCAAATTGACAACAATGTTGTCCTGTATACATGTCATGTGATAGTTTACCTTATTAAAAAGAAAAATATATAATTAAATTATAATAATAATAAATAATTGGGTGTTGTTACTCTGCATCTGGATGTGAGAATATGGTTTACCGTGAAATTACTTCAGTTTTTTTTAACACTCTTTGTGTCAGAAATGATTGGATCAATGTTGGCATCTGCTACCCACAAAACACCTCCTTCACCATCATCTCCGACATCCACAACCGCCTGACCAAACAGACCCGCAAGACTGGCGTCTTCATGAGGACAACACAGAGGGAGAAGATCAGTCACACCCACCTGACCAGAGGATACTACTACTGGGAGGAAGATACTGGGTCAGACACAAGCACACAACCAGACACCATCTTTTGACGCTAGTCATTACTCTATTACTACACGAGTACTCAATATTCATTACTACATTATTAAATGGGAACTTTGTGTCAATTCACACTTAAAAACAAATGAAGTTTCACTGGCATAGTCCATATTCACAATCGCAACTTACCCCCTATTACAGAGATTGTTACATTATCGGAATATCGCAGTAGACATTATTACATGACTACTTAGTAGTTATTATTACATTTTATTGTTGTTTCATATATTATTTTATTAATAATATAAAATATTATTAATATATTTGTATTAATATACATTTTTATCAGTTACAGTAGAATTTATTCATTCAGACAAGTTTTACAGAAAGGTACAGTTCATCCAAAGGTCAAACTGAGGGTAAGTGTTAGCAACCTCATAATGCTTGAAAAGCAACAGTGTAATTGGTAGGAAGCAGGAAATGGGTCAGTAAAGTAAAGTGTGATGGATATTTATGTTTTCAGGTTGGATGAACTCATCCAGATGAAATGACTGTATGTCTTTCTTTGGCCAGTGATTTCTTATGGAAGAAAACATAAATCAGCATTTCACTGTCACTTTTTAAATGCACTTCTGGCATATAAAGCTTTATTATGTGGATTGCAGCCTACTGTTTCTGAAGGCGAAGGCCCATAATGACAGGGAGCAGTTTGCCTTCTGCTCCATCAAGGGTTGTGAGAGGGTGAAGATTACAGCCATCATCCCCAGAGGGAGTCCACCTAGCAACTGCATGGGCCAGGCCTACCCGAGACACGCTGAGCTGCCTGTTGTGGATGTACCCATGCCCCGAAAAATCCCCAGCACAAGGCTGGTGAGAGGAACTGGTGGTGGTGGTGGTGTGTGTGTGTGTGTGTGTGTGTGTGTGTGTATAGTATTAACTTGCATCCACAATGTTTTTTCATTATTGTGCTACATGGAGCAACTGAGCTGAGTCAGTTGTTTAATTTTCAAATATTTTAACACTGAATACATTTTCTACAATTTATATTTATAAAAACGTTTTTAGCTTCTGTTTTGCACAGCCTGTTTACATACTGTATAGAGCAATGTGATGTATTCAGTGCAAAGCCTGGAATATGAGTACTTCAACTCATATTCCAGGTTTTTTTTTATAAATATACAGTATACAGGGGGTACAGAAAGTATTCAGACCACTTTAAAATTTTCAGTCTTTGTTTCATTGCAGCCATTTGCTAAAATCAAAAAAGTTCATTTTATTTCTCATTAATGTACACTCAGCACCCCATCTTGACAGAAAAAAACAGAAATGTAGAAATTTTTGCATATTTATTGAAAAAGAAAAACTGAAATATCACATGGTCATAAGTATTCAGACCCTTTGCTCAGTATTTATCAGGCCGATATAAAGAGAGGACCCAGGAGCAGAGACTTGATTCACAGTCTTTTATTTTTCAAAGATCTCTTTCCCAGAGTGAAAAAGCAAGGCTATGAAACTTTGACAAACTTACTTTCTATACTCTAACGCGACTATCAAAGTACAACTCAAAAACTACAAAAATGCTCATAAAGGGAGACAACCTATCTAAGATAAAAAGTACAACCAAAATCACTCTAACTGACAACACTCCATAAGGGAGGAAAAACAATCTGACAAAGTACAAAACAATGGCTATGATAAGGTTGTGCTACATGGAGCAACTGAGCTGAGTCAGTTGTTTAATTTTCAAATATTTTAACACTGAATACATTTTCTACAATTTATATTTATAAAAACGTTTTTAGCTTCTGTTTTGCACAGCCTGTTTACATACTGTATAGCGCAATGTGATGTATTCAGTGCAAAGCCTGGAATATGAGTACTTCAACTCATATTCCAGTTTTTTTTTTTTATAAATATACAGTATACAGTGGGTACAGAAAGTATTCAGACCACTTTAAAATTTTCAGTCTTTGTTTCATTGCAGCCATTTGCTAAAATCAAAAAAGTTCATTTTATTTCTCATTGATGTACACTCAGCACCCCATCTTGACAGAAAAAAACAGAAATGTAGAAATTTTTGCATATTTATTGAAAAAGAAAAACTGAAATATCACATGGTCATAAGTATTCAGACCCTTTGCTCAGTATTTATCAGGCCGAGAGGGTATGGTTTCAAAATAAAACAGGAAATTATACCAAAACAGAGACAAGACATGACAGTATTGAGTAGAAGCACCCTTTTGAGCTAGTACAGCCATGAGTCTTCTTGGGAATGATGCAACAAGTTTTTCACACCTGGATTTGGGGATCCTCTGCCATTCTTTCTGGCAGATCCTCTCCAGTTCCGTCAGGTTGGATGGTGAATGTTGGTGGACAGTCCAATCAAGTCCAATCAGTTTAATTAAACACAGCTGGACTCCAATGAAGGAGGAGGACCATCTCAAGGAGGATCAGAAGAATCAATCAATCAATCAATCAAATTTTATTTGTATAGCCCATATTCACAAATTGCAATTTGCCTCATAGGGCTTTAACAAGGAGTACAGGGTATGACATCCTCTGACCTCTGACCTACACCCTCAACAAGGGCAAGGAAAAACTGCCAAAAAAACCCCTTTTAACAGAGGAAAAAAAACGCAGAAACCTCCAGGACACACTCATGTGAGGGATCCCACTCCCAGGGATGGACAGAAATGCAATGGATGCCACGTGTACACAACACATTAACAACATGACTTATAATTATTAATTATACAAGTAGGATAATATAATATAATATAATTATATATTAATATAATAGTGGTAGTGGTGCGTTGAGTGCGGTGCTGAATCCAGGTCCTGCAGCTCCAGAGCACGCTCCACGATCAGCTGCCACCACAGTCGATGGTCCATAGAAGCGGCTGCACCTAGTACTGGAAGAGTGGAGCACAAAGACTCCGGAGAAGAGGGTGAATTAGTAACGTGCATTAATAAGACACAGATATAATGATATGATGTAGATGGAGGGAGGGAAAGCAGACAGTGGCTGCACCTGGTACTGGAACAGTGGAGCACAAAGACTCTGGAGAAGAGGTTGAATTAGTAAAGTGCATTAATAAGACACAGATATAATGATATGATGTAGATGGAAGGAGGGAGAGGAGACAGAGGAAGAGAAGGATACGGTCTAAATGTCCCCCGACAGTCTAGGC
>JAFBJQ010001545.1:0-53905 GCA_016785345.1 Trinectes maculatus
CTATGTAGGGAGTAGGGAGTAGGGAGTAGGGGGCGATTTCGGACACAGCCAATGAATATAGAATATAGAATAATGAATGTTAGTGGCAGCTGGAGTCATGTATATTTTCTAGATGACAACTTATTAGATTCAAAATCTGGGTTGTTTGTGTCGAAGTAGGAGAACCAAGTCAGTATTTGTGTTGACACTGTGTTTTGGAGTGAGTGAAGTGTCTTTTTCCATGTAATTTAGAGATTGTCTGTGAGTTGTAGTTAGTGGTGTCATAGTCTGTAAAGCCTCTTGTCCCTTGATTAGAATGGATGTCTGTAAAACAGTGTTTCATGTAGACAGGAGCAGTTGTGAGAAAGACCCATGAAGTCCAAGAGTGTGAATATGTTGCTGAGTATACAGACAGAGGGCAAACTGTGTGAGCGATTTGGTAAAGTGTCCTGGTTGCATGCAGATGTTGACTTTGTAAGAAGGATGTTTGTCCAATTGTGTGTTACGTGAAATAGTGTGTTGAAAGCCAGTCATGTCCCAAATCCCCTTCTTGTGTTGTTGCACACTGTGTGTTTGTGTAGAAAGTAGTGTGGCCCTACCCACCTCTGGTTGTTTTGAAGTTTGGCCATATCATCATGGAGTTGTCTGTTGTGTTGTCTGAACAGTAGTGTGCAACATTGTGTTTGAAGTCATTTGTTTTTCAGGCAAACCATCCAGTTGTGTGGTGAAGGACGCTGATTGAAGAACCACTGTTCATGTTGTGTCTCTCTCTTATGTTGTCTTTCTCTTGTTCTCTCTGTCTCTCATGTTCTGTCATTGTGTCTCTTGTTCATTCATTCATTCATTCATTCATTCTTCTTCTTCTTCTTCCTCCTCCTCCTCCATCCTCCCTCCTCCTCCATCCTTCCTCCTCTTCTTTCCTTCCTTCCTTCCTCCCTCCCTCCCTCCTCCTCTTTCTTCCTTCCTTCCTCCCTCCCACTCCCTCCCTCCTTTCTCTTTCTTCTTTTCTTTTCTTTCTTTCCTTCCTTCCATCCTACATCCCTCCCTCCTCCTCCTCTTCTTCCTCCTCCTCCTCCCTCCTTCTCCTCCATCCTTCCTCCTCTTCTTTCCTCCCTCCTTTCTATTTCTCCTACTCCTCTTCTTTATTTCCTTCATTCCTCCTCCTCCCTCCCTCCCTCTTCTCCTTCCTCCTTCTCCCCCCCTCCTGCCCTTCCTCCTCCTCCTCCTCTTCTTCCTTCTTTCTTCCTTTCTTCCTTCCTCCTCCCCCCCCCCCCTTCCTCCTCCCCTCCCTCCTTCCCTCCCTCCCTCCCTCCCTCCTTCTGTCTCCATCCTCCCTCCTCATTCCTCTCTCTCTCCATCCCTCCCTGATAATGGACTCATATGGTCCTCATTGTTTTGCAGACTGCCCAGGTGTTTCCAGTGGCCAAATGCTGATGTCCATGGTTGTGGGGAGTGTTGTTTGTTGAATAAAGCTTTACTTTGTGTTCATGAGTGTGTTGTTTTGTGTGTTTTTTGTGCAAATAAGTCCTTTGGACTTGGAGGAATTTAGGGAAAATAAAAAAATAATATATATAAGTATTGACTCTGTTTTTACTGGACCTTTTTGACCAGAGCTTCCACTGAACTTGGTTTGCTTAGCTTTAATGCTACTTTGCTAGCTACTAAGTTAACAAATGACTTAAGTGTTTCAAGCTCAAAACCAACAAAGTAGTTTGGAGCCAAACACCCAAGTCAGATGTTAACTTAGCAACTAGCAAAGCAGCATTAAAGCTAAACAAACCAAATTCAGCAGAAGCCCTGGCCAAAAAGGTCCAGCAAAAACAGAGTCAATACTTAAACACTTACCTTAGGAACTGGAACACAGCAGCTAGCAACCTTCTAAACTACAACTACCTAACATGCCCAGCCTCCAAAAAAGGACAAATCAGGAAACTCAGCCAAAAGCTAACATCCAAAGCTGAAAATATAAAACTCTATGCTAAAGCTAACCACAATCTAACACACTCCTCCTCTTCCTACACCCTACGTGCTCAGCTTTTTTAGCCGCCCGGCCTCCAAAAGGACAAATCAGGAAACCGGGCCAAGAGCTGAGCCAAAAGCTAACATCCAAAGCTGAAAATATGAAACTCAAGCTACCACCACACCTATCTTAACGCACTCCTCCTCCTCCTCCTACACCCTACATGCTCAGCTCTTTTAGCGTCCCGGCCTCCAAAAAAGACAAATCGGGAAACCGGGCCAAGAGCTGAGCCAAAAGCTAACATCCAAAGTTTAAACTAAAGCTGAAAATATAAAACTCTATGCTAAAGCTAACAATATTCAAAACTGAAACTCCAGCTAACAACATTCTAAGCTACCACCACACCTATCTTAACGCACGCCTCCTCCTCCTCCTACACCCTACGTGCTCGGCTCTTTTAGCGGCCCGGCCTCCAAAAAGGACAAATCAGGAAACCGGGCCAAGAGCCGAGCTAAAAGCTAACAATTACAAGCCAGCAATATCAGAACACTAACTCCCAAGTGCAACCTACATGCTGAGCTCAAACACCCTGCCACCAAAAAAAAAATAATAATCACAAGGCAAAAACAAAACCACTCAAGCTCCATACCTAAGTCAACCTCAAAACTAAAACAACTAACTAAACACTAAAAATATAACTGGAAACCCTGCACTACATAACATCTCTGCCAAAAAGTTAACAGCTTAGCTGGTGTCTTACACTGAGAGACCAGGCCAGGAACAATTCTAAAAACTCAGCTTCAACACTAACTCAACTAACCCTTACAACTCTCTTACACACTCAGTACTATCCAAGATCCAGCATCCAAAAGGGTAGAGAAAAGCAAGCTTAAAACCTAAACACAATACCACTACCATAAAAAGATAACCAAATAATCCCTACATCATCAACTGTGACACCATAACAAGAGCCAAGTAAATAGTGACCAGCAAAACACTATACAACACCTAACACTAACAGAACCTTACTAAAATAACAGTCTAATGAACAATCTCACACCATAGTGAGAGATTCCAAGAGTGTTTTATTTACAAAAAAATAAACACCAGCCACTACACAAACCTCACTAAAAAATTATATATATATAAAATTAACTAAAAACCTAGGTGGCTACCTGACAAGGTCACAAAATTACTAACCCAAAAAACATAAACCTTAGGAAAAAAAAACATTAAAGGGGAGGGGGAGGGAGAGACATACACACAGAGAGAGAGAGACACGGGAACACACTGGATTTCAGTACATGATTCACTTTATTTCAACAACACTTTTCCACCCCCACTGTGAGGACATTCAACATCTGTGAACACATACAACAAATCTGTGATGTTTACCCCAACACAATATACGTAACTCACACAGCCTCCACTTCCTCTGCCAGAAAAAGGACAATTGCAGCTGGAACAAATGCTTCTAAACCTGTCCAAAAATAGATTACACATTCAACAATTAAACATTGCTTAATATTAAAGTCAAAATCACACACGTGCAAAGTCACTTACCGCAAAAGCTGCTGATGACGTCACGTGTCTACGACCTCATGATGACAGAAATCCTCTCGACACAGGATCAGTCTGCGTTAGCTCGAGCCTCCACCTCACATCAAGCAGCTTCAAAGACGACACTTGCCTTCGAACAACCACAACACAAAGCCGCACACACACCCGCTTCAGAGAGCCTGGATCAAGATCGCGATCACGTCCACGGAACCTCACTTGCGGGCTCCTCGTCTCTGCACCAGGAGAAATTCCACACGTTATGTACACAAATACAACACACGTTAACAAAGTTACACAACACTCTTGTCACAATCACAATCAACCATCGGAGAAATGTCACGCTGGAGGAGGCCGTGTCCCGAGCACGAGGAGCACACAGCCTACAGCAAGCACACACAAAGAAAGCCATTAAACAAACACACACGTGAATGCTTGTTTCCATGTTCAACGCCACAAGCCCAAATTTCTAACATTTCACTATCCTTCTTCTGCTACTTACAACAACTGCACTGTCAATGAACATCCTATTAGGGAAGATGCAGCCGGAGGCTATCAGCCACACGGGCTACTCCCCCTCGTCGGGTTCTTTTATGGTGGAGCCCAGAGTCAGCGGCAACTGTTGGGAGGATTTCAGAATAAAGAGAGACGGAGCTCGAAGGTCGAGTGCAGACACGTTTATATAGTTTTGTGAAGTCGGCTATACAGAGAAAAAATATTCCAGCTCGGCCCGGAAACAATCAATCACATCAATCATGACGTCAGCAATAGCGCACCTGGATACACCTTCAGTTCTAAAGTTCGAACATCCACTTGGGACTAATTCCGGTGGGTTTAGTCTCCTAAATTCCACGTCGCTTTTAGAAAATATATTGTTTATCTCAGAAAGCTTACCTGCTTAAATAAAGGTTAATGAAAATAATGATAATAAGAGCTGGCTGCTGAGTGCCGGGAGGAGCATGAGGGTCGACCTCGACAGGAAGCTTCAGTTCCCCACGGAGATCATCATCACATCCCTCCGGCCAGACATAGTTGTGTGGTCAGCCAAGGCAAGGGCAGCTTTTCTCATCGAGCTCACAGTACCGATGGAGGAGGGAATTGAGGCCGCCTTCGAACGCAAGAAGACCAAGTACTCAGAGCTGGCTGCTGAGTGCCAGGAGGCTGGCTGGAAGACTACCATCTACCCAGTGGAAGTCGGATGCCGAGGCTTCATGGGCTTGTCAACCACACGCCTCCTGAGGGACATGGGACTCACCGGAAGAAGACTCAGGAAGGCGATAAAGGATCTGGCAGAGGAGGCTGAAAAAGGGAGCTTTTCGCTCTGGCTCAGGAGGAAGGACAAAACTTGGGGGAAGAACACTGAACTCAGGAGGATGTTAGCAGGTGCTAACATCCTCCTGTATAATCCGGCCTTAATTACTGCCAATTGGACAGACAAAACACGGTTTGGTGCATGGCTGCCTCCTACTGGTCTTACAGTGTTATTGTTTCTTTCTAAATTGGTTACAACATCTCCCTCCCGCCATGGAGGACGAAAAGTGCCAAAAAACAATACATAGACCATCCATTTATTCAAATTGTGTCATTATTTTATTAACATACCTATTCATTTTATGTAAAAACGTTTGTTTCTTTCTATAGTGTCAAACAGGACCGCCAAAAGACACAAAAAACAAGGCAGTTTAAGGTATTTACAACAAAACAATATGTTTTCAGTTTATAAACTTTAATCAGTGTTAATGTTTTGTATTGCTATTAAATGCAGAAACACTGACCTCTGTTCATCTGTGAATGATGAGAAGTTGAATCATGAAAGAAGTGAACTCCACAGAAGACATCCAAAAACACCAGCTCAACCCAATGCAAGAGGTGTGCGCCTTCCAACTGAGTATGCTGGGATGGATGGATCCATTAATAGATAATTAAATATGTGCAGAGAAATAAAACATTTGCAGGACAATTGTGATGAAGGTCAAATGTTAAGAGGTCAAACTATAAGTAACAACAAGAATACAATAGCTTGATACAAATCTGAACTAGAACTTAAAATAGGGATAAATATAAACTGAATGAATGAAAGAATGTCCAGAAAATGCATAAAATAAAGGATAACATTGTCCATTGTCCTCCTTGCTCTGACTGAGAGCTGTTGTACAGTCTGATGGCCAGGGGGACAAGAGAGTTTCTTAGTCTATGGGTGGCGCAGGATTGGGACAGCAGTCTGCCACTGAATACGTGCCTCTGCCTGGTAAACGTGATGTGCAGAGGGTGGTGGGCAGTGGTCACCAGAGAGCCCAGTTCTGTGCCTACCCCTGAACCAGCCCCCCTCGCCGGTCTGTCCAGTCGAGCTGCGTCTCTCTTTTTGCAGCTTCCTCCAAATAACATAGAAACACAGAAAAGGACACTGCCCACCACAGACTAATAAAACATCTGCAGCAGTTTTTTACAGATGTTGAACAACCCCAGGCTTCTGCAGAAGAACAGATGGATCCGTCCTTTCTTGTGTAAAATGTCCATGTTTACAGTCCATTCCAGCTTGCAGCCCCAAATATATATATATACACACACACACACACACACACACACACACACACACAGTCCTGCCCACCTTCGCATTGACCCCCTCCGTATGGGTTTCATTTACATTTATTTTAAATGGATTTGTTAGTTAAATATGAACTACAAATTATTGAGCCTACCTAATTTTGAAATTGGATTGGATTGTGTAGTGATGGCAGTATTCTGTTCCTGGCCCATACTCTTTATGGCATATAGATAGCAACCATCATCTCATCGAGTGAGTGGTATTAACAGATAAACAACACACCTTTCTAGAGATGTCTTTTCAATTATTTTACAATCATATTACTTTGACATTACTTTTCCTCCAAGATACACAAACCTCCTTCCCTGAGATGATAACACTCTTAAATAAATTCTCAATTTATCAATATATAAAGCTACAGTATGAACAGAGGGAGATAGCTAACAATCAGTATCAAAACTGACCAAATGGAACAAATCTATAATCCTTCCTATTAATACAGACTTTCCACTGCAGACAGGAAATATCAAATACTTAGGGGTCAATATCCCCCCATGCTGTCTGACCTGTTGCAACTGAGTCACAACCCCCTCATTAGAACAATAGAAGATGACCTCAATCGATGGAGGTCTCTGCCAGCACTTATAGGAAGAGTGGCAACGATAAAAATGATGATCCTGCCAAAAATGATTTTCATCCTCTCAGTGATCCCAACCCAGCCTCCTTCAACCTGGTTCAAATCACATGCCACAGTCTTTTTACACATATAAAAATAGAAATTGAAATTCCAGATCAAAATACTAAAAGGTACTTTTTATCATCATATATACACACACGCACAAACCCCTAAACCCAATGAAAGCCTTACAAGCAAAACAACATTTTAGAGTAAAAAGTTCTACTTCAGAAAAGAATTCAGCCACAGGTGACTCTAATTCTTCATGAGACACATGTCCAGCATGATGTTGGAAATTGTACTCATATATGCTGAGGACTGTGTGTGTGTGTGTGTGTGTGTGATCCCAACCCAGCCTCCTTCAACCTGGTTCAAATCACATGCCACAGTCTTTTCACACATATAAAAATAGAAATTGAAATTCCAGATCAAAATACTAAAAGGTACTTTTTATCATCATATATACATACACACACACACACACACACACACACACATTGCTGAGCGTAAATGAGTACACCCCAACAAATCTGTCAGAAAACCTTTTGTTTCCTTCCAAAATCAACATTATCTCTGGGATACTATACAACAAAATACTCCCACATTTGTTTTGAGTGAATTTATACACAGTGTAAGTAAATAACTAGTTATTTTCCTGACAATTCCATTCAAGACCATGATGCACAAACCCCTAAACCCAATGAAAGCCTTACAAGCAAAAACAACATTTTAGAGTAAAAAGTTCTACTTCAGAAAAGAATTCAGCCACAGGTGACTCTAATTCTTCATGAGACACATGTCCAGCATGATGTTGGAAATTGTACTCATATATGCTGAGGACTGTGTGTGTGTGTGTGTGTGTGTGTGTGTGTGTGTGTGTGTGTGTATGTATATACCGTATACCCAGTGTAGATGGTCACCACTGACAACAAATAGTGACACATCTTAGTGAAGAGAAAATACAAACACAAATTTAAAATGGGTTCTGAAATGAATGTGTAATAAAGTGCAGCACATTACATCATTAATAAGAAAAAAATACAAATTCACACATCTAAAATTTCCCATTCAAGACTTACAGAGGCTGTTACAGAAAATTATTGAACAACTTTTCTCATTTTACAACAACACATCAGTGTGCTGCCAACCCTCTCTAGTGTCCACAGATTTGTGCACCAACAATTTCTACATACAAACTACTATGTTTTCCTTTGAAAACTAACGATCTCTGTCCAGTCGACTCCAAATCTGAACCCGAAACCACTGGTACTACTATAGTAGTACGGTTGCGGCCGATAATAACCAATAAGTAAGAGAATGCAGATAACGGCGTCGTCATTTTAAAAAGGTCAATACCGCACAGAACGGTTTGATAAACTCAAGCAGAGCCAGACACATTTCCAATCAGGTCCATATCTGCATCTTGAAGATATAATGCATTTTAAACAATAATGTTGTGGTGCGGATGTAGCACATATCAGACTACAGAGAAGTTTAACTTAAAGACCCATCAGACTAAAAACTCGGGCAAGAAACAAAGCTGACAAAACTGACAAAGATCAACAGAAAATCGTGTTGGATCCACAGACAGAGCTTGGTTCACTATCAGCATCAACACAACAAGACCTACTCACCTATTGAAACCCCTGACCTGTTTTCATCTGAGCTCTGTCCCCTGCAGCAAAGGGCTATGCATCAGTGTCAAAATCATACACAAAAGAATGTAACAATTATGACAATAAAAATTTCATCCGTGTATCCACAAACAGAGAGGAACTAAATCGCTGTGAACAACGTGGCCTCACCAACACAACCACACGAGTCAGACCTAAAAGTCACCTTGACTTAGTCTGACCGTTAGAAGACTAACTGCTGTCACCTTAGCATTAACTGACTGAATTAAGCACAGGTCAGCAATAAAAATGTTTTGACAATGGATAAAAAGTAAAGGATGAACACTTCCTTTCATCCACTGTCTGTTTTCTTGTGTGAAACCCTGTCGTTACGAGTTGTTTTAAGCTGTTGCACAGAGGTAAGAGTCTGAACAGCTGATTAGCAGCATCAAAAGCCTCTGACCCGACTCACGTCAGCTCACGTTTATGTTTCTTTTTTTGACAATAAACATTTCTACACGGTAATCAGTGTCAATCTGTGTGTATTAATCAAGCTCAGTCATGAAAGGTCGCTTTTCCTGTTCTCAGGTGAAGCCTCATTATTTGATGAGCTGCGCTCTAATGTGCAACCTCTTTCACCGAAGGTTGATTTGAGTATCTGTAACCAACCAGCAGCTAAGGAAGGTAAAGTTCTCGGAAAGAACGTAGTAAACAAACAGGGAAAATTATATCTTGACCTGGATCCTGATTGTCTAAATGTAACTCTCTAATTCTTTATCTACATTTTAGTTCAAATGAATCCTCAATAGATTATCTAACCACTCACTCCAAAAATGTAATACTAAAAATCAATGAAAAGACATCTAATAAAATCAACTAAGAAATACAATCACATTGCTACATCATTATGTCCCTCCTTATCACTGATGACCTCAAGGTGCCACTTGAGATGAAACTAAAATAAGAACAGAACTAAAAGGGTGCCACTGTTATAGCTCAGCTATCTCCCACACAGCCCTGAAAATGTCCCCTGAAGAGACACATACAGTGTGACCAAAACAATATTTCACCACAAACGTTTAACGGGAAGCGCAATCTGAGGTAAAAACTGTCAGCTGCCCTGACATTCTCTCAAAACATTACATGTTAAAGTATCAGCCGTGTTGAGGACAGACACAGACACATTACGCAGGAGGGGCAGATGGCCCGGTTGTGGTTCTGCTGACTTTTCATGCTGACAGATTTTACAGGCAGACTAATAAACTTGCTCAGAAAAAAGTCAAAATTCTTCCGGGTCTCCACAGCCTGTGAGAGCACTAGAACTCAGTCAAACGTTCAGAGGTTGCGCTTGGAGTTAAAAGCCAAGCGCAGACAAAACAAAAAAGGCTTCACCACGGGGGCTGATGTTAGCTCCCAGTACGGGACAGAGGCATCTGTCAGAGTCATCTCCGCTGGTCCCAGAGCAGTGTCATGTCTATGAAGAGGGGCTGTAGGACGTGGATGTGCTCCTGCCTGCCTTGCGTTCATAGTTTACAAGTCTCTGTCCAACTAAATATCTGGAAGAGAGACAGGAACAACAGTTGAATGTTCGATTCATTTGTAGTTTTTGTATGAATGTGTGCAACTCTTTTGTCAGTAGGATCAGCCCTTCTAATTACTGCTGACAGCTAATTGGAAAGTGGACACAAGACTGTACAGACAATGGCTAGTTTGCAAGTAATGCTACAAGGCATTTAGTAGCTTACTGACTTGTCATTTTTGATGTGTTCATATAAGCGTTTAAACTGTCGTATCTGGAAGGAGAGAATGGCCAGCAGTATCACCACCATCAGCAGGAATGGATAGATCCTCCTCTCCACCAGCATCTGCATCTCTGGCTGAACCCCTGCAGCAAGACGGAGGGGAAGAGAAAACAGTGAATGTCTGTGATGTCCTGTCTATGAGAACTGACAGACTGGAGTGAAAAGAATGGGACAGGAGGATGACAGAAAGCCATTAACTTGGATCTACGTCAACAGCATCGTTTTGAGGGAACTGACTAAATCACAAGGTAAAAAGTTGCACTTTGGCTTCCACAATGACTAAAATCCGCATTTACATGAGGGCTGGGAATTCTTAATTGACTTACTGTTTAGATGCAAGTGCTCCTATTCAGCATCAAAAACACTGGTTTCAAGTCAAATTGGTACCTTGGAAAGGCTTTGCATAAAAAGCACTGCTCAGATGAGCCCTGTGTCCACATTAATAAGGATCTGTCTATGCAGTGGCCTGATCATATCAAAGAATGTTTGGGACCTTTGTGTCAGGGTTCTATTTACTACGCTTTCTAATTTAGCCGGTATACAAAACAAAACAAAGACCAAAGCAATGTTTGATTTTAGTTTGGCTGAATTAGTCATTATTATTATGAATGAAAGGATTTGATTAATTTGTCATGATTTTTTGTCATGATCACTGCTGTTGGGATTCAACAAAGAAACTCAAACATGTTACTCTCTTTTAGCAGGAAAAAGATATGTGACAATAAAGGAACCTTGAACTCAAAGTGTAGGCGATATATTTACACAAATTAAGCTACAATTTAGCTCAAAAACATGCAGCTGAAATAATACAAATGGAGAGCAGCTGCAAATTATTTGCAGTCCAAAAGACCCTGCTTTCAGCTTTTGCCATTCTTTTATATCAAGATTGATGTCAATCATCTATTCTCGTCCTCCACTACACCTTGAAAACTGATACTTGCTATGATACGCTAAGGTATCTGGCTCACCCCTGACGCATGATCGTACATGAATACTTACCAAGCAGAGGTGTAATGCCTTTAGATATGGTGTAGGGCACACAGAGAGACAGCAGAAGGACGCAGATGACTGGGGCGGCCAGCCTTCGCAAGATGAAAATGAGGTCGATGTTTCGGATACCGTTGGCGTACACCTGCAGCAGCAAGAGGAAACATATTGGTTTATTTCACTTCTTTATTCCAGAACAAGCTCATTTCTTATTTGTCTGGAGTAATGTTACATTACATTCCAATACAGTCATTTAGCAGACACCTTTATCCAAAGCAACTCACAAGAAGTACATTCAACACTGAGATATACCCAAAAAGTGCAAGAAGTAAACAAGTACATAAATATTTATCGGAATACAGGCCAAAATCACTTCAAGTGCTTGATGTCAAGTGCTTATAGTTTTTAACGTAATGGTCACAAAGAGGTGCAGTAATAAAGTACCCTCAACAAAATGTGGATTAATTCTTACAACAGGCTTGCCAGTGAGCTTCAGCAAGAAAACCTGTTCCACTGTACTCATATAGATCATATAAGACCAAAACATGTTCATATTTACAGTGTTTAATGACAATTATTCTGTCAACTGTGTGACTGACCTGTTCGATGACTGTCTTGAGCCACCACTGAGGGCCCATCAGTGTGATAGCTGCAATGATTTTAGCGTGGAGCACACCAAGCGCCCAGTCCTGCCACACATAAACCAATCAACAACCACAAAATAATGAGGCTTAATAGGTATATATAGATGTATATGTATGTGTATAGTATTATATACCAGTATTATATATTATTATTGTGTATGTGTACTATTACCGTGTATAGTATATGTGTAGATACAGTATAAACAGTATGTGTATATATAATATGTGGGTTTATACTTTTGTAGATCTGCATAATACACTTGATTACTATTATGACTATTATGGTACATGGTACAGGGTGTACCATTCACACCTACCTGCCAGGGATAGAAGAGTGGTGTCTGGTCCAGTGGGACTCTGAGAGGAGCTACAATGACCAGCTCAAACAGTAAACCCAACAGCAGAGGTATCGCTCCAGCTAACAGGACGGCGACCACAATGGTCTTAAGAATCTGTGTTAAAAAAACAGCACACCAAAACACATAAGGTACTTGTCTGTATATTACAGTGGGAGCTTCCTTTTGGCCACAGGGGTTACTATACAAGACTACAGGAACATCCACACATACCATGAGCGTCCACTCGTGGACTTTGAGCATGATGACGGTCCGTCCCTGTGGCATCCAGGATAGCAGCACTGTGGCAGCTCGAATGGACAGCCAGCAGACATATAGCCCACTGGCTGCTGTATACAGTTCATGAACCATGGCACTTCCCATCCAGAAGGACATCAGCCAGCGACCCACACACACTGAGAGGAGGAGGACGAGGGGGATTGTTAAAGATGCCGGTGGGAAGAATGACAACAATAAAATTCACAGAGTGCCTGCTTGTGGCCACAAATTACCTGGCAGGGTGAGGCACATCAGACTGGCCAGTAACAGCGTCGCACACATAAAGACGACCAACAGAATGATCTATACAAGCAAACGTTCAGAGAAGAGTGAAATGATCTGTATGGGAAATGGTAATAGCTGAAGAGCATTCAAAAGTAACACTATAATAAGAAGAACTGTAATGCTGTCGGTCACCTTAAGGGGAAACTGGACAGGCCGGTGGTATGGCTGAAAACCAATAGGACCGCCCTGCTGTAATATAGCCTGATGGGCAGCATGAAGCCCCTCCCCTAGGCCAGGGATGCGGTTGTTGTTATGGCGGCCAGGAGGATTGTTATTTGGTTGGTTGTCTTCATCTTCATGGTCTCCCAGCAGGTATGAGTGAAGGTCACTGCAGAACACCATGAGAGCAATTACTTTACCATACTGTTACTCAACATTTATCCTAATTGCTAAAATCAACTTTATTTCAAACAAACACATTTGTGTTTGTTTGTCTCAAGCTTACAGCATGTATCCAGCTGTGAAGGTCCAGGCATGGACGAGCCTTTTAAGCCACTGGCGAGTGTGACCCTGTTCCAACAGTGCCGGCAGAACGACCTGAAGCAGCAGCAGCTCTAACGACAGCTCGCTAACTGGAGCGTCGCTGCAGTGGCAAAAAATAAGTCAGGGCTCAAAACAATTCACGTTTGACTTGTAATGTACAGTTTTTCTAGCACCATTCGCACCTGTAAAGCATGACGTTGTAGGGAAGGAAGACGGGGAAGAGCAGTTTAATGATTCTAATAGGAAGCCAAAGCATCAGCAACACTATGGAGCCAAACACCACCTGGACACACACACATGAAGAGAGAAACAAGATTTTATCAGGCAAAGAGGATTACATTATATTTTAAGAGGGCAACATACATTTTGTGCTGAGAACAATGTCTTTATAAGACAACAGTATTTTTAAGCACACAGAAATCTGATGTTGGTTCCGGTCTGTGCGGAGCCATGTGAAGACGTGTGTGAGTCGAGCTCTTCGGTACACTATTAAAATTTCAAGAACAAAGCTTTAACTTCAGTGCACATTTGACCTAGACTGGGGCAATTTTTGTATCTATTCGACTGAGAAGTCTGGGTGAAAAACAAAAGCAGATGCATGACTGACCACAGAGAGAATAAACCTCCGGAGATGTCTGTAGATGGGCAGGTGGATCATCTCTTGGACAGGGTTGAAGTCTGGATCGTTCAGGTTCCTCAGGAACCATAGCACACCTGGCCGGAGCACCTGCACATAAAGACATCCATGTGTTTGATATTTCATTGTAGATTTAAGGAAGGCTGTAGGCTCATGGGTCAATGGTATCCACATTACCTCTCTGAGCAAAAGGATGAAAGAAGCAAAGTAGAAGACATAGACCATGCCAACCAACCAGTGGAGGAACATTGTGGTTCCAGGAGCAGAATCAAAACTCTGCTCCCTGTCTTTCAAAGTGGCATCAAACATCTCCTGCAATGAATAAAAGGACAGGCTTTATTTTGTGTGCCTTTTAAATTGATGACAATACTTCGGACAAATCTGATTTGATAAATTGGTCAAATGAAAGAAACAAAAAACAGTTTTATATAAATTGCATGACTGTGATTGAATTCAGTCATTCAGAGGTCAGTATGTGACTGGTTTAACCAACTCAGCCTTTTCACTTTGACTGAAATGTGCATAAGGGTCTTACCAATGAGCAAATGTCAAGCCACCAACCACAAATCAGAGGGAACAAGCCTATCTCCATGACGACTAAAAGGGACACCTGTGACAACGCATATCAAATTTAGTGGTGTTTCTGTAATTATAATTTCCCTAAATACTGTTTCAACTGAATGTTTCAAAACGAGATTTTGCTTTACCTTGACAACAATGTAGCAGACTCCCAGCAGACGTCTGGACCGCTGGAACTTGACTAATGAAGCCAACAACTACAGGAGAATCAGTTAAGAACTCAAACAAACTATGATAGTACCAGGAGAGACACGACCACAATAGGTCACTATCGGAGGATACATGGCAGACCATGAGAGCTCCAGCCAGGAGGATGTACCCTAGTATGGTGGTGATGAGGCCGTCAAAGTGTGAAGCTTTGATCTGCAACCAGATACATAATTATAACAGTAAATTCCATTACTGTAAGGCGGACACCAAATACTAGTGAGAAATTCAAACGACACAAAGAGTCCGCTCAAGCTCTGCTGTGCACTTACATGGTCTTCAAAACCCAGTCCGACCACTGAGAAATGGCCGATGTGATATGGACAAAAGGCTGGTGGGAGGGGAAACAGAAGTTAGGATAGAACTGATAGTATAGAGGGTTGCATGTCTCATACTATGATTGTCTTTCCATCAATGAGCTACTGAGCAGAAAGGCTTAAATAAGATTTAAGTCCTCATACACCAAACATTTCTCAAAGGTAAATTAACTTACCAAAGACCAGGATAAAAAGTGTATTGAGAGACACCACCCAGAAGACATGCTCCTAGAGAGGATACACACACAACATGTTTTTACTCTGTCAATGTTACACTATGTCTCACTATAGCCGCAATTAGGGTTTTACATATTATTATCATCATTGTTATTATTATTATTATTATTAGTGACAGATTAATATGTTGCAATTTATGTGGCTGAGATCACGCCCATTTATGTGTCCACAAATGGGAGTCAGAATAAGTAGGAACCATAAAGTCCCACTGTCCACATTAATGGAAACCATATCATGTTGAAAGTGCCAGAGTGTAATTTAGGGCAAATCTAAAAGTGTGTATAAGACAAAAAAAAGTTTGTGCACTTACCAAGAAAACTAAAGAGCCATCTAGTCCCAGCATCTGACATATGAAGAAAAAATAGTGTAAGTTTTATAACTATTACTACTGTTAATACATCTGCAACCTCTCCAGAGTGTTGCAGCAGGGACATTTGGTCTTCAGGAATTTTGCCAAAGTTCAAAAGCAAACTACCTTCTTCCCTCATCATGTCCAAGCTACATCACAACTCTTACTGGAGCAGAAAACAAATAAAAACAGAGTCACACCCTTTCCCAGGTCAGCTCCTCTGCCGCACGATCCCACTCCAGAGCATTCCAGTTCAAATCTTCTGCAAAGAACACATAATTACAACAGAAATGGTCAGGAAAGCCTTTCCTTGCTAAGGTTTACGTGAACAAATTCAATTACAGATTCATTAAAAGTCCAGCACATAAAGTGGGTACATAGTGTTTTGTTGTTACACTTTTTATGTGCATCGTTCCACAGTTCCAACATCCAAAAATCTGCACTCATGGTTTAATTACACTGACAACAGGTTGCTTAAGGAAGGCTGAAAAACTCTTAAGTGGTTCTATGATTTTATGCTCATACTCATACCTTGTCCTCCATTATTGGCATCAGCAGCATCCTCTTCCCTGCCGTCCTCATCATCATCCTCCTCTTCGTCTTCCTCCCCATCATCATCGTCATCAAGCTCAGCCTCATCTCCCTGATTCCCATCGTCAAGTGGGTTTGCAGGAGCCAGCCTGTCTGCACCAGGGTCTCCAGGATGCTGGGCTGCTGGGGCATCTGCAGCATTGTTGACGGCAGCATTACCACCCGCTACCTGTCAAATCGTATTGCGTTACATCACAATTTCATGTTCTCTTAAAACAGGAAATCATATTTTGGTTTTTTTGCTCAAACGAAAAAGGAAACATTGAGGATCTACAAATCGAACTTCAGCTCACCTCATTAGCTGGTGCAGGACCGTTGGGCTGGTTAGGAATTAAGGGGGGCGGATTCTGCTCCAACCACTGAGGGGCACCACCATGGACAATCTGCTCTCTGAGCCACACCAAGCTGATGAAGGCACACAGCGTGCAAGTGACCACAAAACAACCTTGGAGACAATCAGCAAGCAGGTTCTGTCTGCAAGAAAAGATGACACGTCACTAAACAATATTTCCATTACACAATTTTGACATAGCAAGCTGATAACTGGAAAAGACAAAATGACCAATGGGATTTCGATATTTAGATAACTCCTCTGTTCATGATATGAAAAACACAGAAGCAAGACAAGAGAAGGTAAACCAACATCAGAGAATGATGCAAACTTACGTTGAAAGCATGTCTAATGGGAGGGTAAGGAGAGAGCTCACAGAGCCAGTAAATAAACACTTGTAGATACGACCTGTTAGGAAAGCAAACATAATGGTTATATCAGCAACAACGTTGTGAAAATCTATTATTTTACTGACAACTGTGGAAATCTAAAACTAAACGAAATACCACACTGATGACATTCATATGCCTCCTGATGCACTGATATTTATTTACAGCACAGGTTAGTGCGGCATCATAGCACCTGAGACACAATAGCCTGTTATAGATATACTTTATTAATAAGTAATTTCTTTTGACTGAGAGACATTTTTGTACAAAGACACATGAGCAGGTAAGCAAAAAAGTTCATTTCAGACTGTTTTCAAATCTCATTACCAGTAACAACACTGAAGCTTGGTGCCACTAGAGTAAAAGCAGTAATTTGAGGTTTACAACATTTAAGTTAATTGCCTGCTGCTTTCTGGGCTCAGTGGTTATACTGAAATGTGTTAGTTACATCTAGCTAAACCTTTTGTCTTTTGTAAATTTAAAAGCATCAAAACATTCACATTCACATTCTGCCATTTAACTCTGCTGGGGGGACGTTGGAGAAGGCAAACAAAATGTCCCTTTTTATTGTTAACACAATGGAATGATGGGACTTACATGCTGTGAGAGGTACAACACCTAGCCAGGCAAAGGCCACCAGCGTGTAGTGAAACCAGTATCTGATGGCTGTTCCAATACTGGTGACCAGCCCTGAAAAGATGTCCTGGACGGGCAAGCGAGATGGCATGTCTGGAGAGTAAACTGGGAAAAAGAAGAACAACAAAAGCCAAAGTGAGAGAAATCGATAATTAGTTTCTTTAAGTTGCTGCATGCATCCAAAATTCCACAAAATACAAACAACTTACTTGGTGTAAATGCAAACCTGTGTTTGCATAATTCACAGTATTCTTTTCTGCTGTGTTTCAACCACTGTAGTAGACTGTGAAAACAACCAGACAACTAGTGAGTTTACCATTTACAAACATTACCTCGCCTTCTCTCCTTCCCTAAAACTCTTCTTTTGTGGCCCTGCAGTCTAATCACAATTTTTTTACATTCTTCACTTTCATATTTTGTGTTAATTTTTACACCATATTCATTCACGTTCATGTGGATCTATCTGTTACTGTCTCTGCTATTTTCTAACTACTCCTGAAAATTCTACATTTATTCCAACCAGCTACTTGGTGGAAGAACATACCATTCCTGATGGATAAACTTGATGCTGCCAGTGCACACACATGGATGGTAGAGCGGTTTGTCCTGGGTCCCCTCCGACCGACAGACCCGACAGATATCTGCTGCGTAGTGTGCAAATAGAAACAGCACTTGATAACATTTCAACTTGGTAACATTTTAACTTTTTAACACTCAGGTATTTTCAGGCCCAGGTACAGTATGTGCAACACCTTAAATATCCCACTGACTGTGTCACTTTTGTTGTTATTATAGCAAAAGCATACACTTATTCGTGAAGTGTACGTGTGTCTTCAGATAGACGAGTGAGACATGTCGGTGACAGTAGGACGAACTGTAATCCTTGGATTACCTGTGACCCTCGATGACCAAAATAAAATAACTATAATTAGCCCCGAATGCAAGGACGTAATGCCAGTTAGGATACACAGAGTAGTGAATGACGACTGACTTCTAATGAGACTGGCTGAATAAAACATAAATAAGAGTATCACAATCGGGGATACCTGATCACTATGACAATTCCCTTACCCGTTGCACCATCGCTCAGTGAAACTATGTTGGCTGTAGTCATTACAGTAAGTAATGTCCATGAATTATGATAATGACAGACATGTAAGATAAATAAATGTCGTCTTTGCTGGTCTGATCGGACACTCAACCTCACATCTTACGCCGGTTACGTAAAGTACACGCAATGTTATGATAGCGGTACATATATATTGACAACTAACTTTGAACTGGATAATTAGCTGTGTTACGTGTGACTTTACTTGCCCATTGCATTCTTATATATGATCTACCAGAATAACCTACAAGATGTAGATGCAGTGTTTGTATTGCTGAAGACAAAAAAGTAAACAATAGCGTTGCTAATTTTAACCACAACAGCTATTAGCTAACGGACACAAGCTAATGCTAGCTAACGAGCCAGCTAAGGCTAATTAGCTAACGGTTTCTGTGATTCTTATTAACTTTAGTCAGCGAAGTTAAACTTTGGATTTGTTGCTGTGAGATACTGTAGTGAAGAATGGGTTCACGCCTGATACGGGAACGGTCAGTGTGGGCTGTTTTGCCGATTAACGCTAACTATTTAGGCAATCAGTTTTAACATTAGCTACCTTCCTCAGCGGTGTCCATCTTGGCTGGCTGCTGCTTATGCAGCCCCGCTCCACAGTGCTCGGACTAGTCAGTCAATGTCAAAGAGGTAGCCGCTAGCTATCAACGTGCGGACATTTGATGCCGCCGTCTACTTCAAGCTCCGGTCATTTTTGCCGTGATCATCAGTTTCAATAAAACATTTTTATAGTAAACTCGCAAATAACAAAGCGCGCTGAGGACACACTCCATGCAACATGTGACTGTACTGTACTTCCACCACTTGAGGGCACCCTAGAGCAACCATAGGTGGATTTTATTTATTAATAAACTCTCAGGCCTAAAACAGGATCCATGTCAATTTAACAGTGTGGTCAACAGGCTCTTGGTTTCTCATGTATCTGCCTTTACAAGATAATGATATTTCATACACAGTATAAACCATACAACTTGCACTGCAACTTCCTTGACATAAGCGAGTTATACAATGGAATCATTCTTGGCCAGTGCCAATATTTCCAACTCGATAAAGTGCAGTTCCTTAAGAAGATGTGTGTGAATGCTGAAAGCTCCAGCAGAGCCTTATTGTGTGTCCCTGAATTCCACTGGTTACAGCTCACAGTGCTGTACCCTGTGTTCATAAAAAGACTTGGAGACACGAACATGTCCTCTGCTTATGTCAATTACACTTTGAACAGGAAACACAACAGACTCACTAATTAAGTTACTGTTGTGTAATGCTGCTGTAGCCTCAGACTTGCTCTGCAGGGAAGCAGGAAGCAGGAAAATGCACAGAGTGACAAAAGACAGGGTGGGTGATGTCAGAAGTGACATCACCTAGTAAAAAGTAGCTATAGTAGCTATAAGAAAAGTAAATCATAAATCTCCTGAATAAGCTGCATCTTTTGGTGTTTGAACAATGAAAATCAGACTAAAGCTCTGACTAAAGCGACCAAAAAACAATGGAAGTATACAACAGTGTGCTTTCAGCATTCACATAATTAGGAAATGTGTTGCGTCTTCACCTTTTGCATTGATCCATAGTCTGGTGTTGAATATGACTTCATCAGCCCCTATACCAATATAAATGTGTACCTTACTTTATATTCATATTTGGAGGAATTTAAAGAAGCACACACTAAAGAAACAGTTTAGTCTTTCAAAGCCATTCTGGTCGATCACAGAATCAATACAAGAACTGAAAACAAGAAAAAAAAACTTCATTTAAGGATTACTATTCCCAGTGACAGGTTAACAGGAGAATCTGAGAATTGGCACATAAGTGTATTCATCTCATGTGTTATTTTGTTCTGGCATTGTCTTTTTTGTCATTGCTTGTTGCAGCTGTGATTTAAACGTCTTGGCATCATACACCCATACAGTGTCTATGCCCTCCCCAGCAGCATGTTCAGGCACCCAGGTAGGGAATGGGAAGCGGCAGGCCACCACTTTGGCTGAACTTGGCAGCTCCCTTGTCAGCTTCAACTCTAGCTGGTCCATCTGCAGATACAAATGATTAGGTTAGCATTAGTATCTTTGGAGTCATAAAAACATACAGTGTAAGCATAAATACAATACTGCCTCCCAGGAAGCACTAGGAGATGGATTGACTCAGTGTAGTGGAACTAAAAGTAGTGCTTCTCTGTTATTTTAGTGCTGTAGATTGGCAAACAGACATATAGTATGTGATATTCTCATGAAATACAAACTGAAAATCTCACCATTTGAGGAACTCCAAAAATGACAACATTGGAGTACTGAGCGAAACTGACCTAACAAAAGAAGTAGGCATAACAGGCATGAAGTAGTGCAAAGATACTCTGTGAAAGTTTTATTCCATTTATTACACAAACTAATATCTGTAATGACTATTAGGGTAAAACATGCATGCACATGCATTTTCCCATACTTCACTACACGAATCAAGCATCACTGACCTTCCACAAGTCGGATATGTGAAAGGATGTGGAACTGTGAACTCCCTCTCTCCAGGCCTTGTAGCGGGAATACCACACCAGCCAGGGGTTCAGCTCAAAGCCAGATGCCTGAAATCCCTGCTTGGCTGCAGCGATCACCTGTAAGAGACAGGTCCTCTCAGGTTTTCTGTTCTTCCTGTTTAAATATGTGTTTGTGGGTACTTTCCATTCAACACTTCAACAAGATGATACAGACTATGTGAAAACAACCGAAAGAGTCAGTAAGACAATTTTCATCTAGATGTGAGTCCCAATCCTGCAGAACGAGGCTGAGTAAGAGCAAATATTATTAATCCTTAAAAGGATAACAGTAACACTGATGTTACAGATCCAGTCTTCGACTGAATGACACTGCATATTAAAGGCCATGTCCACACAAATGTGTTTTCATTTTCAAAACGAAGGCCATCAACTGGTTTAGTTGCCAATAAGAAATAACCACCGTCTATACCAACACACCAGAAAATGCAGTTTGCATGTCACACAGTATACACCCTTAGCACTGGTTGTGATTATTGTGGTATTAGCTGATTGCCGAGCCTATGTATCAACATGGTAAAACTACACAACACTTACTATCCTTCCGTCTCCGCTGCCTATGTCCACCAGAGTCCCCGACCTGGCCTGTAGCACCCTGAGGACATTTTCCACTTGAGCTGCGGTGGCTGGGACAAACGGGAGGCAGATTTTTCTCAGGGCAGGAGCAACGAACGGGGCTGTCACCGCGTACAGGCCGAGCAGCGAGCCACCCACCACACCGGTGAGGATGAGCCCTAGACGGCTCCTGCTCCGCTCGGCAGCACTGTCACTCTGACCCTCTTGGGCTGAGTCTACAAGCAGCGCCTGCTGTGACATGACTTCACTCACATACTGTTCAAACGAGCCGCGCCGGCACCTACACAACTGTCATTACAGAGAGCTGAGCGAATGACAACAAACCGACAGAATGAAATACAAGAGAAGTGAAGGCGCTGTTGTCCTATCACGGTGTATTTTGCCAGAGGACATGTGCAACACTGATAGACGCCCGAGTGGATGACAAAACTTATCTAACGAAGGTTCCGCCCAGTACTCGAACAAGTCAGTCAAGTAAAATGAATACACACACACACACACACACACACACACACACACACACACACACACACACACAAACAGAGTAAAGGATGGGAAAGGGTGAAAGTGTTTATTAAAGCAGTTACATAAAGACAGATATCTATTCAACAGAACCAAAATGCTGGACGGGCCAAGAAGCTGCAAACTGATACAGACGTATAAAAATCAAACAGAAGCCTCAAACAACCACAAAACAAACAAACAAACAAACAAAAATAGTCAATGCAACCACCCAAACAGTAACAGAAAATATAAATTAATAAAAGATTTATCTTGATGTCTGTCACTTCGACTGTAAACACTGAACCAGTACTAACATTTATCTTAATCCAGTTCAGTTGTGGACCGGTGATCAACTCAACAAAACGTTCTTACATATTTTTGTGAAACTAAATGTAAATTATAAAAGTAAAATGAATGTGACATGACATCAGGGAAATAACAAACATGCTCACAGGAAAAAAAAACACTGTAACCTATCATTCATTTACAAGGTAGTTTTAGGTATAATGCAGCCATCATATTGTAACCCAGAGGGAGAGAAAACTTAAATCTATACAACAGACACAGCGGATGTGTGACGCATTAGACTGCTGATATCTTAAATACTGGGTGTTTGTGCTTATTAGTCCTTCTTCAATCACATTATCACAACAGTGTGATAACTGAGATGTGCAGTGTTTTTTTGTGTGCCTGTTCCATATATTCAAATAAACAATAAATCTGAAACACATGAGACCAAGAAAACACTAACAATCATCATTAGCATTATTCCAAGTTTACCTTTTTTTCATGTCCTTGTTGCCTTACATTAAAAGTCATTAGACAATGTACGGTGGACAGTGTGATCCAGCCCTGACAAGCCATGATGGTGGTGCATGCGATGCTGACTTGTGGTTGGACCATCATCCATCATTAAATCATCCTCCTCCTCTGCTTGGTATCTCTCAGCCCCATCCTGAGAATAGCTATGTTTCATCACCAGGATGCTGCGTTGACCCAGTGGGGTGGTGTGGTGGGACAGTTGCGGTGACTGCTGGCTGACCATCATTGGCGGCAGTGGTGGCACAAGAGCCCCCCCGTCACCAGCAACAGTGGCGTCCCTCATGCTTAGGTTGCTGCGGCTACCGTGTACGCTGTCATGCATGCTCCCCTGCTGAGAGCCGCAGTGGTGGTCGCGGATACATTTGCTTGAGGAGCGGCGGAGCTTGTGGAAGTCCTCGGCCAGCCCAGCATCAGTCAAGTCACCAGATGGGGCGCGGCGCAGCGTGCAGAGCTCGTAGTGAGGAGGCTCAAAACCAGGATGGAGGAGGGCAGGGTCAAAATCATCTCTGAGGAGAAGTACAAAAAAGAGAAATACACATACATTTACACACCTGCCGCAATACATACCATCCAAATGCTCAGTATACCACAACATAAAGTTGACAGTATTGCTATAATTGCTTTTAAAGGTCATTAACACATACAGTGTCATATCACTGTAAATATAAATCTTCATGTAAAATTCAACAATATGACTGCAACTTATTATACAATGACAAATCTGAATGCACCTTAATGCACAGAAATATCAAATATTTAATGTAACAAACATTTAGTTACTGGAGTTTATGAGCATTTTACTAAATCCCACAAACATTGTGTTTATTTTTATCTAACAGAATTCTGACTAATATTTTTTTCATTTTGTTTATTCGAGACATTTTCCTGACTCATTTTGCCTCTCGCTCTTGTGTGATATATAATAATATATCAACATATAAAGATATAATTATTTACTATTATAACATTTAGGCAATATTAATGAAAATAACTGTTATAACTTACAGTGACATTTACAGGTACCTTGATGATGATGTTAATTAGATATCGATGATGTGAAGATGTGGAAAGGGCTCTCCGCTGACACCGTCTTCTCTACCAACCCCTTAGTGGTGGCTGTCATATCTCAATGTGCCAATGTGCTATGCTATATCTTGTGTTTCAAAGAGCTCTCACCTGCGGATAATGTATTTCTTGCGAGGCTGTTTGATCTGAATGATGATGGAGATGATGAGTAAGATGACAACCAGGCCGCAGGTTACTCCAATGATGGTAAGGTTGGTGTTATCCAGCGTGTCCAGAATGCTGGCTTTCCTCTTCTCTAGTTAGGCAGACACACATCAAAAAAATGAAACAAGGCTCCGCCACAGCTCCAAATACATTAAATAGCTGATGTGTATCAGGGCACCTTTGCAGTGATTTTCATCCCACGGATAAACACAGTTCTGAATGCCATTGCAGACCAGTGTGTGGTTGATGCACATGTTGCTATGGCAAAAGAAAGAGTCGCCTTCACACGGAGCTAAAAACAGAAGGAAAGTCGTTTAAGCTCAATTTTATAGATATATACCCAGAATAAATACAAACAATGACATGTGAAAACTCTGATGCAATCATGTAGGCCTATTGACCACTTTGCCCCTTCATGTTGCCAGTTGCAGTTTGGCAGGAAATTGTTTCAGACGCTATTGCGGCTGTTAATCCTTTTATGAAGAAACACGGTATTATTTTTATCACTTAGTCATCTTGTTTATTAAAAATTCAATATAAGAAAAATTTACCACCATGATGCCATCAACACAGGTTTCTTATTTAGGCTGCTCTTACATTTGCCAAAACTCTGTCTAATGAAAAACTGGATTTCTTTTCGTGGGCTAAATGCAGCTGATTTTCAGGATGGTAACATTTTTATGTCTGTTTATGAGCCATGAGCCACAAGAGAGAACTAATCAGAGTGTGCCTCCCCCTCTGGCAGTGGTGCATGGCTGTTTGTGTTGTCCGACAATTGTAAATGAGGTGAAGCTTGCTGTTACTCAAAGACAACCGGAAGACCAAAAGAGATTCACTCACGCTCATGGAAAGTTGTGAAGAGGATCCTGAATTTGCTCTTCCTGCTCCCCTCATCTGCCCACAGCCTCACTACACCCACAGAGGACACCAGCATGACATCGTTGGCCACTGTGGAGCAGAACTTGTTCTTCAGGTGCTCCACTGAACTGCTGCCGTCATAAATGGCGACAAAGTTTCGCTTGCACTCATTCGAGTTGTGCATCTCGTACTCCAGGAAGCGCATGTAGATCTGTGGGGAGGAGAGGGATCGGGTTAAGCTGCTACTAACCACTGTTCTCAAAAGGCAGATAACATTTTTTAAATTAGAATTTGTAAAACAAAATCAATTTATTTGATGATGTGCATGATACTACCCCAGTGGCCATATGGTTTTGTTTTTGTATTAGCTTAGTGTTTAAGGCGGTTATAGGATTCTGCCAAAATGACAGGTTGACATGTGCAGACCTTGGCTTTCGGCGGAGCTGTGACGTACCACCTGCAGTCCACAGCTTCAGTCTGCTGCACCTGGCCGTCCCTGGCTATCTGTGTCGACTCGATGAAGCCTTCTGGTCCACTCAGCTCAAACTCACAAACTGTGGAGAATATTTCTGCGTCACACTGTTTCAGAGCAATCTAATTTGACAGACTGTGAAATTTTAGAGTCTGCAGGTCTAATATGATATTATATTGTGACAAAGTACCATAAGTTGTATGCTCACCTGGCAGAGCTGGCAGTGCACCGAGGTCTTTGAAATCAGGGTCTAAAAGCAGCAGGGGTGGAGGGCGGTTTAGAAGTAAATCAAGATATGTTACCCTATACGCAAGTCATTCCACATGTCAGGGGCAGTATTGTAAAAAAAAAAAAAAAAAATTCTTACAACTTTGGTTCCACAAAAAAAACTATTTTGTCTCTATATCTTAATCTATATATCTCTATCATCATTATCACTCTTTCTGAATTAGACAAAAAATGAACATGTGTTGTGATAGAGTATGTCTTATATTAAACATAAATATAATGTGCATACTTTTTATTATATATCAGTGTACATGTGAAAATACAATTTTTTGGACACAGATTAATGCCATGTTCACAACAACTAATTTTGTCAATGAAAAAGCTGCAGATAAAACTGACCTTAGATTTCTGGGTTACATATGAAGAATGAAGTAGAGAAATGCTTTTCCAGAACAAAATGCAGCATGACTGCTGTTGCGCAGCAGGGGAAAATGCATGGAGTCGCAAAGAGGTGAATGTCCGTTGAATTAATATGAAGGGAGTTGGAGGATGCTAAAAAAATGCCTTACAGCTCTCCTAAAAATGCTTCAACACATTAACTAATCTTCTTGTTTCCGCAAAATGAGATTAGTGGATAAGTTGATGAATATAAGTAGTTGAAGGATGTTGAAAATGGCAAAACCGAATGAGCTCAAAAGATAAGTTCATAAAAGCTGACGATCGCTTGAAACAGTCTAAGCAGTTGAAAGATGGTTAAAAGGCAAAAAATACATGGTGAAAGAGCAGAAAATATAAGTTCAATGAAGCTGAATATAAGCTGAAGCAGTACATTTTGTTGACAAATGATGAAAATTGGTGTTGAAAGAGATGAAACGATAAATTCCAGGCTGATGAATATCAGCTGAAGTAGCGTAAGGCATTCAAAGATGGTGGAAATCCATAGAAGGTGTGTTGAAAGAGCTGGAAAGATAATTGCAATACAGCTGAGTACTGGTAGAATTAGAGTAAAGGCAGTTAGAGCCGGTGATATCGCAGGTGACATCCTGAAAGTTCCTCTCAATTAATTCAGACAAATTTTTGTATAAAAAAAATGAACATATTTGCAATCCTTGATTGAACTGTACTGTATTGTACTGAACACAGATGGTTGGCCTACATTCTGAGCACTGTACAAGTTCAATGGCAAATTATTCTTAAACCCTTTAATGTATGATGACATCATTATCGCAAATTGTACCATATAGTAATGTGATTTGGCTGGAATACACAAAAAAGTTTGATGAAGAAACATATTAAATCACACAGACAAGTTAGTCACACAAACACAATGGGCAATAAGTACTGCAAGGAGTAGAATGATATGTACAGAAAACAGTTTTTTGTCTCGGCGTTCCAGCGCGGCGTCAACAGGAAACATGAAGACAGAGTAAAATACCTGAGGGATGAGGAGAAGGTGCTCCTACTTGATGTTGACAGATCAAGGCAAACTGTGGCTACAGGAAGTAGGAGCATCCAGGTCCACAAGGACAAAATAAAAGCCTTGGAGGATCAGAAGATAAATGACCAAGACCAAGTAGTCAGACAAATCACACTCAGTGATCGATGCGCTCCGTCTGGAGGAAAGTGTTTGTGGTGCAGTCATCAGGGTTGAAGATGTGAAATTTAAGATCCACAAGATCATCCTCTGTCACCACACCTGTGTGTAATGCAGACAAGAAGTCCTGCCTCATCACACTATCATCACTGAGTTTGCACACACCTGTAATGTTCCTCTAACCGAGGACAACGTAAAGGATTTGGTGCTTTCAGTTGATATGCTCAAAGTAAAAGACATACAAATCTTCCACTGTGGGAAGCTCCAGCCTGAAAACTGCACGGCAGTTAACAACCGTCCAGGGCCTACCACTAAATCCATAAGTGCTTCATAGAAGCAAAGAGTTCCCTCAGCTCTCTGTGGAGGAGCTTGCTAAGATCGTAGGCAGTGATGACCTCATTCGCTGGATCACCCACAAATCTGAAGAACAGAAGAGGGGCTCGTCGCTGTGCTTCTTCTTAAGGTCTGACTAGCACTTCCAAGTATGGAGCACATCAAAAGCGATGTGATGACAGAGAGAGAGAGAGACAGACGGGGGGAGAGAGAGAGAAAGAGAGAAAGAGAGACAGCACTCTCTAACTGGTTGTTATGACAACAACATCAAATAGATGAAGTGATGTTATTCATAAAAACGGTACCAATGTTGTTAGAACCTTACATACAGCCAATAATCATCAACATCATAATCCTAATAATAATAGTGACTTTTTTGTCTACCGTGACTTCTATTACCAATACTATTAATGGGAGGGATAATAAAAATAGCGGTGATATCTGGAGAATACAGTTCCAGAAGACAATGCGGTGTGAATGCTGAGTCTGCAGAAAGCTTTGCTGAAAATGCATTACATCTGAAAATAAAAATGAAAATGAAAGAGCAGATTTTTTTGTGAAATTGGAAGAATAGCAAAGTTTAACACAGTTGAAATTATTTTGAAGTTGTAGAAAAGCTGAATGAATCAGAAGAATAGTGACGTGTACCTGTGTATTTGCATAAATGTCCTGAATCCACTGAATATTTGGGGTTGAACTATTGAAATAGGTTTGTTTGTGTGTGTGTGTGTGTGTGTGTGTGTGTGTGTATGAAAAAATCCATACAATAAAAAATAATATTTAAAATCATTTTGAAAAACAAAATAAAAACACAGCATGCCATGGTTTACATAATCTGTGCCAGCACATTCCCTCTGACCTCATTCAGATTCTCCTGAAACCCTGATGCCCTTCATCAAAAAAGAAGACACACACACGCACACGCACCCAAACACACAGACACACACACACACTAAGGCTCAGAAAGGAAAAGACATTGTGTTCTAAACCTTTGTGCTGATGAATCTACTTGCTAGGTGGATTATAAATGCTGATATACCAGCTTAGATAAAGAAAGATTAGGCTCCACCACTGATGTCAACCTAGTGATAAAAAAATTTAAAATATTATTACAGGAACTGCTTCAATATTTTGTACAAGAAAAGCATAAAAAATGATTTATATGAAAACACTGTGGAAGTTTATTTTATAATCTATATGTTCTGACTATATTTTCTAGAACTGTGACCAGTTGGCATGATGGATAATGAACAGGTGATGGACTCAGCTCAGACTCAAATCAACTAGGATTCTTATTAATCCTCTTGTTTCTTATGTGTATCTGCCTCCCTCAGATAATTCCCATTATTCCCATGCTGTGTGTGTCTGTGTGTTTCTTGATGTGTTTGGGGGACACTCAGTGTATTTCTAGGGTGAAATATAAATACTTCCCTTTGCTTCATAAGTTGTTACACTGAACACTTGTTACACAAGCTGTGTGTGTGATAGTTTCTGGGGGGAAAAAACAAATAAATCAAATAGTGCTAGTGTGCAACATGAGTGTGTATGTGTGAGGATTGTGGAGTTTGAAACTAATTGAATGAATAAAAACATAACATATAGAAAGACTCAATCGTCTGTAGATAGACAGATGAAAGAGGGATGGATGGACGGAGGAGTGCAGTTTAATCTTTGCTCCTCGTCAGTGTAGGTGGCCTATAAAATCTGCTGGTAATGAAGCCTCTGCCTGGGACTCTGCTGTTAAGCTGCTACAGCGGCTCAGCGCTGACAAGCTGAATTCCCCTGAAAACAAGCTTTCATTAACTCTGGTGGGTTACTATGTGTGTGTGTGTGTGTGTGTATGTGTGTGTGCGTCCCCGTGTTGGAAGAAATACTTTCCTCCTCCTTCCTTGTCCGTTGCAGCTGCTAAGCCTGCACTACAAAGGGAAATGGAAAAACATTTCCAGCAGCCTGCAGCCAGACCATTTTTAATGCTACAATAAGCAACGTTTTCGACATCACGTACACAACTAATATACAGCGCATACTAGACTGACATGCAGAACAAATTACAGTCTTGATCTTTTTTTCATAGTGAGTATTTCATTACGTAGAACAAAAGTTCAACCACAACAAGAATACATGTGCAGAAGTGGAGTATAATGTCTATAAGGTGAAAACAAACAGTCCTCCTGGCGTGTGATGTAGTGCATGTGTGTGATGTTAATGACAAACAAAGGAGGGAGATATAACTGAGGTAAACTGACACAAACCACTGCACCAATGCAGGTTTTACTACGCAGGCTAAAATGTTCAGGTTTTTTGACGAGAGGTGTCGAGTCAGCTGCTTGGTCTTTTTGGATGATGCAGTTTATGATGCTGATGAACTGAACTGCAAACAGGACTTTTTATGTGCATATTATGCAAATAATCACAGTTAGAGTTAGAGATACTTGAAGTTGTATTACACAACAAATGAAATAGCAGTCCAGGCCCAGAGCAGCACACAACATCTGTGACACCAGACTGTGTCACATGTATTTTCCCTAAATCATAGCCTGAATATCTTTTTTTTCATCAACTAGGGCTTTGCCACACTAGCTTGCCAAGGTCAAGCCATGATGAAATACATTTCTCTTACAGACACACAGAACAGGATTGCTAAATGCTCCACTAGGGACTAACTTTAATGTTTGTTGAAGGGCAGATAATGTACAGTGGGTTTGTAAGAAATCTTTCCTGCTGCCAGAAACAAGGTGAACTGACCAACGGGGTGAAGCTCTGAACCACAAGACCGAGACAACTGGCAGAAAGACATGGCAAATGCAACAAGAATCCATCTGTGCTGATGAGCATCAGCTCCCACTCTATTCATACAGGATTCATTTGTTACATTTTAGCATACAAATATGGATTCGTGCAGCACTGGGGCCAAAATGCAACACTTTGTTAGCCTCTTTATCACTTAGACAGAAATTATTTCACTAGATTTTAGAAAGTCCGTCCTTTCTAGATTCCTTGACCGTAACTTCCGTCACTCACCTTGTGTGAAGTTATACCGGGCAGAGAAACCGATGGCCTCCAGTTCACCATCAGCCACGAACTTGATGTACAGGTACCTCCCACTGGAGTGGACATACGCAGGACTTTCCTGCCCACAGAAACGACCGATGATGGGCGAAAACCCAAAGGGTCCATCTCGGACCTCGATGTGGTCGAACTTACACTCCCAGGATGGCTCGATTGAATACTTCTCATCGAAGAACAGGTCGATGCACTGTCGAGGAGAGGCTGAAGGAGCAGGAGAGGTTGGAAACAGGTGAGGTCAAAGAAGACGTGGTTGAGTGGGAGGGTTGGAAAGTGAGGTCTCACCTTCGATAATGTAGACACATTCCCTCTCAGGTGGGTATTTCTCAGGGTAGTTGGGTGAGGTGAAATACCCTCCATCAGGCTCCTTCACCCAGATCCCACACTTCCCAGCAGGGGTCACACCGGAGTTGTTTTTCACTGGTTTACATGGGAAAGACACACAGACTAAATACAATGAAGTGAATATGTGAAGTGACATCATCCTGTATCGGTCCACTCTCTCTGGATATGTGACATTTGACTTGCACTAGAGAACTGAATATAAATCACTGTGGTATGACTCTGAACTATAGTTATTCCACTACTAGTTTGTTCAAATCACATTTCTGATGGTTCAGAGTTATAGACACTCTGCATATACTGCATATATATATATGTGTGTGATGATGAGAGATGATACCTTGAGTTTTTGTTTTGGTTGTCGTGGCACCTGACAACTGAGGTGAGATGATGCTTGCTGCTAAAGCTGAGAAGAAACAAGAATGGTTTTACTTTTATAATTAAGTTAAGTCACTTAATCTGTTCATTATGTGCCTATCCAAAAATAATAATAACAACAACAACAACAACAACAACAACAACAACAACAATACTACTACTACTACTACTACTACTACTACTAATAATAATAATAATAATAATAATAATAATAATTATATAACAACTAACCCCTGCTTTAGTGGACCACATTAAATGATATGATGAGTTTGGTGAAGTAAACTTACCGATGGGCAGCAGAAGTTTACCCACCATGTCTGTTTCCTGAGGAGGAGCAGCTCCGGCTCACGTGCTTCCCTTCACTTGTCCAAAATACCGGTTCAGTCTAATGGTGTGGAGACGCGTGGCTCAGTCCCTCGGAGAGCTGGACATGTCCATCTGACTCTCTGTCTCCGCTCAAGTCTAAGGATTATTAGAGTCCAGTCCCACAAAAGTGCGCGCGTTACAGCAATTTACAACGGCGCGCGCGCGAGCGTGAGAAACGTGCCTCAGTTCCGCTTCAATAAGAAAAAAAGCAGATTCAGCAGTTGATTATTATTATTATTATTATTAATATTATTATTATTATTATTATTATTGGCTTATATAGATGCACCATGTAGACTAAGTTAGTTTAGTTTCTTGGTTGAAAGTAAATTGAGAAAGTTCGATTATCACCCATTAATATATTTGGAAGGACTGATGAAGTTAGGGACAGAGATGAAGGCTTTAATGGTGCAGTTCACACATCACTGATGGAACTAATGTTTGGACCGGTCACTTCTGGAATGAGAGGTTTCTGACTGAAACGGCCTACTGTATCCAACAGGGGGCAGCACAGGGTTGTAGGAGAGAACATAATGCTATTAGCCATCATCAGTATTGTAAAAAAAAAAGAAAGAAAATCATACTGAACTGTCACCAAAGCATATACCATGTCCAGAAACCACTATGAATCATTTAAAACTGTTTTTGTGAGTAAAACACAAAATAAGAATTGAAACTGGAGACTGACAACAAATCTGAAATTGTTTAGTTGATTTAGGTGACTATGAAAAGTTCTGATGACCATGTACTATTTTGATAGAAGATGACAGATCCATTCATGTTGTGTAATGAGTCATTGTCATGTTGAGAAGTGACTCATCATATATGTAAACAATCGTTGAAAATGAGTCTACATATTCCTCGATCGAATGTCAGATGCAACATTATCTGGCTGTACACATTTATTTTCTGTACAGTCATAAAACATAGTCACATCAAAAATAAGTTTGGCACGAAGAGTTTGTGAGTTTCTTCGAGAACAGTTTAAATGCTATATGTTTACTGGTAATTTATGGATGCAGTGTTATTATTACTTGATCCATTACTATATTGTACAGCCCATTAACCTAACCTTACCCATCTTAACTAAAATGTCTGACCCCAACACAAACCCTTAACCCTGACATAAACCTAATGTGAACTCTAACGCCGAGTCGTAACCCTCCAAAAGCCCTGTGAAGTTATGAGTACACAGCAAAATATTCTCACAATGTAAACATTTGTCCTCACAACCATAGAAAGACACGCGTGCACACACGCACACACACCCAGCCAACCCACAAACTCTCACAACTGTTCTAGTGTATGCAAAGGCAGATGAATCAGTGCTTTGTGGTCATGTCTCGAGGGAATACTGGCCACCCTGATGGCTGCCGCTGCTGCTGCTGCTGCTGCCATTCACACTCACTCACACACACACACACACACACACACACACACACACACACAGAGCAAAGTAAAATCCTGATATGATCTCAGACAAGTTCAGCCCTCAAGAAAAACAGCATCCAACACTCACAGATGCTCATGAATGGGGTGTTTGATGCACGTCAAGGATGCAACTTATAAACATACAACACAACTGCTGCTTTTCTGTTTTTACAAGGACACTGCAAAATGACTGTTCCTGTACATATAGAACATATAGAAAACAGAAAGCAACGATCAGCTGAAGCAAAGGAGGGAGTTCATAATAACAGCTCGTTTCAGTGCTGTATAACACACATACAGTGTAAAGACTCCAACAGTGCAGCGTGTCTGTGTGTGTGCGCATGTGTGTGTGTGTGTGTGTGGGGGGGGGGGGGGCGTGGTCCGGGGGGGGGGGGGGGGGGGGGCGTGGTCCGCGGCGTTGCGCGTTGCTAAGCGCAAATTTGGCATATAAGCGCAAAATGAGCAGCGGTCCCATTCAGGCAGCTGCGCACAGTGGGAGCTGAGGAATTCGACAGGTACCTACAGACTCCTGTGCGCTGTCTGTCCCTCAGCCTGGATGGACAGTGTGGACAGAGGACAGAGGAGACACTCGGTATGAGCATGAGTGATAGATGGATTTACTGGACTGACTGGACTGTCGCTCTGCAGTAATCTCAAAGCGATCTGGCATCTGGATTCATTCACCTGGGAGAGCATTCAAACATTTAAAGGTACATTTCCCCTTTATTTTTATGATTAGCACTTCACTATTTAGGAGAATGTTTGTCCTCTACTCACAGGTGACTTTATAGCAGATAACAGTCTTATTCCTATTTTATTATTATTATTATTATTATTATTATTATTATTATATTTCTGTGGTACCTACATTAATGTTTGTATGTTTTAGAACGTATATATATATATGCATATATGCATATCAGCACATACAGTGCATGTATTTTACACAAATCTCCTGGTCTGCAACATAACGTGTGAAAAGTCAGACGACACTGGTCCCACTGTGTGTGTAGTGATGCAGTGACCTGCAGATGCACTCTGAAGCCTGCTGAAAGCTCTATTCGACCTTCTCTTTCAAGTGCATTGCTGTATGACTTTGGCATTATTAAAAGACACAGTAGTTAGATTCATGAGCTTGCTAAGAAAGGAGAAGATGAATATGAACTATAAACCTGCTCAGACCAGGTCTGAACATCCATCCTGAGTGAAACTAACAGTAGACAAGACTGGACTTTTGAAGTCCATCTTTGATTTCTTTATAACGAATAAAAAGCCAAAAAAACATTCTTTACTCTGACACGCAGCAGGTTTTTTCGTTTTGCAGCTGTGTTTTCCCTATCATGGAGCGTGCTCTACCTGTACTGGGCTGGGTTAGAGTGGCAAGCATGTTCCTGTGCTTGTCCCAGACTGCCCTGTCCATGGTCCTCACCAACTCCACGCGTCTCGAGTCCGTCCTGGACAAGTACAGGGAGAAAGATGCAGAGTGGTGGAGGGCGAGATCGAGAGGGAAGAGGGCCATCAGTGAGGGAGACATGCACCTGATTCTGGACCTGCACAACAAGCTGCGTGGTCAGGTCTACCCCCCAGCCTCCAACATGGAGTACATGGTGAGTGCTGCAGATGCCGAGAACATGTTCTTGCATTCCTGCAATGGGGGGTCCAACATGTGTGTCCTTCATTGTGCATCAGCGACAACTGCAACTTATAGTAAAAAAACAAACAATCAGAATACACATTTAAATGTACATCTCAGGGAATCGGTTAACTAGTAGTGACAGCAAAATGTTGTTTCTGGTGAAAAGACGTACATTATGTAACTAGCTGAAAGTGGCGAGGGCAGGAGAAGCTGGTGACACTGTTGGAAAATCTGCCAACATCGGCACCACCTTCTTCACAGAGATTCACATCTAAACGAGGCATTCAAAGAATGTTGACATCGCTACTGATCAGAACTTAATAAGTGGTCTCATTTGCTTAAATGACATAAGATAGTTTGAATAATGGGAGTGTGCCCACTTGACTGTGTGCATGCAGTGAAATAGACTGATGTGAAAGTGAGACACAGCACACTGGGGAGCTCTATGTGGCTCTGCCAGTGTCACTCTGTCAAGGTAAAGACAAAGAGAACAAGGCTCCTGCTTCCTGCCTGCTCAGCCTGGCTGACTCTGGCCCCCGTCCAGCTCTCAGCCCCACACTGTTGTCCTACCCTCTGCCTCAACCACCCTCTCCTCCCTCCTTTCCTGCTCTACACCTCCTGACTCGATCACTCCATTTCTCCTCCCGCTGACTCTTTTTGCTGTCTCCATCCTCAGCCCTTGCTTTTCTTCACCCCCCCTCCACTTCCACTCTCTGCCTCCCCCTCATCTGTCTCAGCTCACTCAAACCCTGGCCCGGGTCTGTGTTATTCTCTGTTTGATCCTCCATGCATCACATTTTGGGTGAATCTATTTCAAACATTTCAAACCCTGGCCTTTGAAGTGCAGGGCACCGTCGTGTAAATGTATGTTATGTAGACAAATCCAGTGTTTTACCAGCAAGGGATAGGCTACTATTACTGATGATAATGATGTGGTGAGGCCGGGGTCTGATGAGGGCCAAGTGTTTAGTTTGAAGATTGCAGGCTCTGGAGGCCAAAAGGGGCAGGAACTTCATACACAATCACAACCACGGTTTTATCCTGCATTGCGTATGGACTGTACACATTTATCTGACCCATTTTACATACTTCAAGTTACAAAAACAATGGCCGCCTGTTTGTTTTTTGATATTGCTCTGTGCAGAGTACTATCTGCTGTTGCAGACTTGCACATCGGGTACTTGCTGTGTAGCAGAGGTGGTCCTGGCAGATGGCTGGAAATGGTCTGTCGTTTGGAATGCAAACGGAGCTTGGAAGTTCTCAGTGCGAGCTGTCCCTCTTCCTCTCTGCTGGCTAATTGTGGATGAAGAATAACAAGAACACAGAGAGAATAATGAGCTGCCTTAGACTATTACTATCCAATGAAACCTTTGTAGGACTTGTTGAAATGTCAGTTACAGAAATGGTCAGACCCCTAAGGGTGCAGCAATTCAGACACATAATAACATTCGGTAAAGCACATTGAGTTGTTGATCTTGCATTGCTTTGACGGAATAAAACAGTTTTAATGCGAATAGGAACCAAGTCTTTGTCATTGTATTTTGCAAATGTACATTCAAGCATACATTCCTGATGAAACTGTGAATGTGGTGGCCAAGATGCGTAACCTGAAATCATTGAGGCGGTTGAATTAAATGTCTCTATTGCATAGTGCTATAAAGACTTAATCCATTTGGAAACTGTATGTAAAGATGCACTGTGCGTCTCCACCTCCACCCACTGAACAAAAACAAAGCTGGATCATCTTGAACTTGGGTGCTGCCAACTGGTGCTGATGATGTCACTTGGTGTATGTGCAGTAGTAAATGTGTAGTGGAGGTGTGGTATTGAAGTCCAGATGATGGAACTGCCTAAACAGACAAACCATCTCTGTAAGAAATGCATTCAACATATAGACTGACTCTTAAGTTTGGTCCATGTCCAATGACATGGGCACAACATTCATCCTTACATACAGACGCTCAGCAACTGTCACATCACTCGTATGTCCTGCATATGTTCAGTGCAGCTCACGCCATTTATTCATTTCAAATGAAAGCCACACAAAACTAAGCATGTTGTGGTCATAGCTTAAGCACAGTAGCACAACAACACAACAGCTCTACCCTTAAAGAATCCTGTCATCTTCTACCTGAAGACAGACAAACAGTAATTCTACCAAACCAATCACATTATAACTATTAAACATGTGTAAATGTTACATCACATGGTGTTAGTATCTCAGTCTCAGCTGTGGCCACATCGTACGTGTCCAAATATCACCTCTCTAACCACGACTGAACAGTAAGCAAACAGTGGAACTCTAACATAGTGCAGGCCTTACCAAACATATGGAAGACATTATTGTGGTCACAACTCCACACTATAGCATTATCCTATTAGTTTTGATGTGTGATAGCCACAGTGCGACTTGCTGAGAGCAGAGCACACTGCACGTATTCATCTACCTCCCCAACAGTAAATGAAGTCTGAATGGCTCATTCCTTTGCCCATGCTTCATTTTTCTTCTTTGTTCAAAACAAGCGGTGTGTGAATAGTTTTCGGGTATTTTCACTTGAACCGAGTTCACATTTCTACAGTAAAGATGGGATCGAGCCCTCAAACAGAGAGTCACTGTATCAGAAGCTTTTCTCTCTGTAATGTTTTTTTTTTTAAACGTCTAAAGACCTTTTATTTGACCTCTCGCTCGTTTAATTGGACCAAAACTTACTGGAAACAAGCTGCTAAACAGCCACACAGAAGAGTAGCACAAAGCTGCAAGTTGCTGTGGTGGTGGTGATACCTCTCTGTTGCCTTTCCCTCTGTGTGTTAGCGGGTGCATGTGTGTATTTAATGGGAGAGGCCTAGTTTTGGCTATAGTGTGTCAAATTTGCAGCAGGTATGCGTTCAACCGCATGCAACCACAGTATTTTAAAGTAAAGAGTGGGTTCATCTTTCAGGTTCGGTTCGCCTCGAGTATTTATGGTCATAACAGTTTAGTTGCAATGGTGTTTATTCAGAGGGAATGATGAGATATCAGAAAAAATGTAATGGGTCGCAAACAAAGCCACAGACTATGGGAAGTGGCCACATTGCCCACTTGAGTCAGAAATGTGATCCACAGTGAAGTTTCTGGACTGTTGGGACTCAAACCTACACCTTTACTGATAACTTTATGTCTTCACCGCCAAGAAATAGCTACCTACACTTGCTGACCCTAAAGCTGACCTCCCTGAGTCACTTAACTTTGACTAAGAACCTGTGTTTTTTTTCCCACTCTGTCTTTATTCTTCTCCTCAAGGTATGGGATTATGAGTTGGAGAGGAGTGCTGAGTACTGGGCACATACCTGCCGGTGGGAACATGGACCGAGCCACATGTTGACTCAGATAGGCCAAAACCTCGGAGCACACTGGGGCAGGTGTGTATGTGCAGATCTTCCTGTAAGTGGAGGACAGTGTGTCAGTGATTTGGTTCATCCAACTGTTTTCTTTCACATGTATTTATTACTCTTACACTGTTTTCATGTCATGATATGATATACCGTAAATCTATATGTATGGATGACAAAGCTTTGGTCTCGTTAGGGACCGACCCCCGACCTACCATGTACAGGCCTGGTACGATGAGGTCAGGTACTACAGCTATCCATACTCCCAGGAGTGTAACCCACACTGCCCATTCAGATGCTCAGGGCCTGTATGCACTCACTACACGCAGGTAAAAGGAATTGTATGTGTACTTAAACGGAAAAAATGCCATGTCTTATTTTCATTAACTTAAACAAACAAACTATATTAGATATTCATTTGTGATAATAATTTGAGAAGTAAACCAATTTTATGGCCATGCATTGTATGGCAAAGCTGACATTACAAAAAATTCAGCAAACCTCTCATTTGAATTAATGGCAGCCAGCAAACAATCTTCGACACTACATTAGAATTCGAGACTCTATAACTGGATGGTAAACATATTACATCGCACTGCTTCATACAACACACAGGACTACGGAATATAACATCATTTCAAAAATTCAGCGTTGGAAATTCTAATGTGAGAGTTGTGGTGGATGCTTGACTTTATCTGCGTATTATTGTTTCAGTTGGTCTGGGCGACCAGTAATCGAATCGGCTGTGCCATCAATGTGTGTTACAACATGAATGTGTGGGGAATGATCTGGGCCAAAGCCGTCTATCTGGTCTGCAACTACTCTCCACCGTAAGTTTCCACGGTGACACGTTCAACGTTTTTGAAAAAAATCGAAATGCATCAGGATTTCTGCTAAAAAAAACAAAAACAACGGGAGAAGGAGACAACTCATAAAAGAATGATTTTTCTCATGACGAATAATTTTGCAGTGGTAACTGGTGGGGTCATGCGCCATATAAATATGGAACTCCATGCTCTGCCTGTCCAGCCAGTTACGCTGGGGGCTGCAGGGACAACCTCTGCTATAAAGGTAAGTTTTGCTCAAATTGTTGATTTGGTGTCATGTCAGAAGAACTGGAAGACAAAGGGGTTACCTTGCTTTGTTTATAACAATGTTTTCAGATGGGGGCGTGGACCGACGTCCACCTCCGGAAATCGAGGAGACCAACTACATTGAACCGGAACCTGAACCAGTGAGGGACAGAGATCCCCAGGCCAGGGCCCAGCCACCAGAGCCCTCAGCCACTGATACCCGAGAGAGAAATCAGGTGGTCAGCACAGAACAGATGAGTAAGGAGTCCTCCTATGTTTACTGGGACCATCAGGAATGTTTACATTACTATCAACATTACACTGAGTCTGAGGAAAGGTACCGTTTTTTTTTAGGTCAGCAGGTTGAGTGTGAGACCAAGCTGAGAGATCAGTGCAAGGGAACAACCTGTAACAGGTAAATGCTGACCACAGACTGACACTGTATCTAATAACCATGAAATCGTATGTAGAAATGATTATATAATATATGTGTTATTTGATGTACCTTATTTCTTGCACATGTGTATAATTCTAGTATATAATGTAGCAATGTGAAGGGTTTCTGTACTATAAAGATGTGAAGTAATGTAATGTGTTGAAACAAATAATGTGTTTGGTGGAAATTCACCTTTTGATTTTCTGCTGACTGCCTAAACATCATGGTGGGTGGGCATTAGGTTTAGTCAGCCAGTATAAGATGAATTAATTCCAGATAAATAAAAATCACATTAAAAAGTCAATGCAACAATAATGGATTTTATGACTGGAACCTAAAATGTCTCAAAAAGTTTTAACTGTTGTGTTTGTAGATATGAGTGTCCACCTGGCTGCTTCCACAGGCATGGCAAAGTAGTTGGGACTGCATATTATGACATGGTAAATAATCACCATGGACAGCTACCGTATGTGTTGTATTATATGCTTCAGGAAATGACAATACCCAGAGCCTCAAAAATAAGCTGCTGTTTATCATGTGGTGGTCTCATGTTTCTTACCTTTAAAAAAAAAAAAAAAAAAAAAACGTAACAGCAACGTAAAAGAGCATTAATGTAGCTTACCTTGACCAACACTTCCGTCCTTGTCTTGACTGCAGCAGTCCAGTGTGTGTGGTGCCGGGTTACACTCCGGTGTCATAGACAGCGATGGAGGATGGCTGGACGTGACCAGACTGGGCAGAAAACAACGTTTCACAAAATCATACAAGAATGGTATCCAATCAATTGGGTATGAATCAGTGCCTGTTCCTTCTTACCTTTCAAATTAAAAAAAAAAAAAAAAACGTAACGGCAATGTAAAAGAGCATTAATGTAGCTTACCTTGCAGTAGACCAACACTTCCGTCCTTGTCTTGACTGCAGCAGTCCAGTGTGTGTGGTGCCGGGTTACACTCCGGTGTCATAGACAGCGATGGAGGATGGCTGGACGTGACCAGACTGGGCAGAAAACAACGTTTCACAAAATCATACAAGAATGGTATCCAATCAATTGGGTATGAATCAGTGCCTGTTCCTATTTGTTATATTACTAAAGAGTCTCAATTTACAGTATATTTACTCCATTTCCAACTACTGACGCACAGCTTCACGCACTTTGCTTTCATTTAACAGGAAAAACCGAAGTGCAAATTCCTTCAAAGTGGAGTCAGTGCCAGGTAACACCGTCACTTCTCACTACAAAGGCAAAGTGGTGTTATCTATGCACAGAAACACAGTGACAGTCATTTTCCTGTGTATTTATTTTTCTTCTCCCAGTCAAAGCAGTAACCTGTGACACCACTGTGGCCGTTTTCTGCCCTTTCAAGAAACCTCTACGACACTGTCCCAGGTAACCTTTGGAATTCAAACACATAGTCTGAGCCAATTCCATATTTAGGTAATAAAAGCAGGAATACGTGATGATGTAACATCCTCATGTCTAAGACCTCATGTGATAAAATAGCCAACAGATCCAAAAATGAGAACCCACTTCAGTTCAGTGCATTCCTATTGTTAATACGGTGTGATTTCTGTCCCCTTTCTTCAGGTTGTACTGTCCCAGGAACTGTTTACGAGAGAGTCGAGCTCGAGTTATTGGGACTAAGTATTACTCAGATGTGCGTATCTTGCATTGTTGTCAGAAACTGACCATTAGATGTAAAGTCAAACCTAAATGAAATGTTATTAATCAATGCATATATAGGCACTTCCCGAATATGTAAAAATATCTGCTGGGAAAAATGTTCCTGGTATACATGTCCCTTTTTCCCTGCTGACGCTCGACTTGTCATTGCAGGCAAAGCACAGCTGTAACTAATCACATGAACTGTAGTGAGCCATCATGAAAAACACTACTAATCTGACTCGAACACCACGTTAACATGTGCTGGCCCGTTTTTATCCAGAAATCCAGCATCTGCGGAGCAGCCATTCATGCTGGAGTGATCCAGAACGAGTCTGGAGGTTATCTTGATGTGATGCCGGTGGACAAACGGCAGCAGTATGCTGGCAGTTACCAGAATGGCATCACCTCAGAGAGGTATGACCCAAACTATGGTACAATGGAGAGAATTATGTGTGTATATAAAAGTATGTTTAAGTATATATTTAGCTGCTTTTATTGATTCTAGTTTTATTGATTTAATTGGAGTATTAAATAAAAATATAATCTTAAATATTCATTTATCTTAATTCTATTTAGCAGCAGATTGGATCTACATTTTAATTTAGATGGTTAGCCCACAGTTGCCTCATTGGAGTTTTACATTATATTTGATTTAGAGTTCTAGACTATGTTTAATCACATCTTAACGTCAATACATACATCTATACATTGATGCATGGAAAAAAACAACAAAAGCAACATACAGTATACCAGCCCCTCTCACACTCTCTCCTCACTCTTGTCTTCCAGCCTACTGAACCCGACAGGAGGAAAAGCCTTCAGAGTGTTTGCAGTCATCTGACAAACCACTCTCAAAGGGCAGAACACCATCAAACATGGCCACTGAACAACCAGCAAACCCACTCATTACTGTCGTACAACCCGTAATTACACTGAGTCCTCCAGTAAATAAGTCAGCCGCTGACACTGACCAGTGTAACATTACTTTGATCAAGGCTTTCCCCTTAACTTAGTCACGACTCCAAACATAGCTTAGCAGAGAATTCTGCTGGGTGTCTTTGGTCCCACTACTCTCCAAGACTGCCCATAATAATCACACTGTGCACCCATGTTAACATATCATGACATCATGGTTTTTTGTCTCCGAGCAGGACCAAACCAGATGTTAAGCAAAATTACAAATAAAATCTGATGCATAAGGGCAGGTTAGAAATAAAGAGAGAAATGCATCTGTGTTTATAAATAATTAAATCCCAGCTAAGTTAACGTCTGTTTTTACTTTCACATCCGCAATCGGTAAATCAATCCTCTTTTTAAAAGAGAATCTGTAGAAGTGGCCAGTTGAGACTACCATGGTGGTCAGGGACACTGAAAACCCTCACAGCCATGTAGTCTTAATGCTTTCATTCAGACAAACTAGCAATCATTTAAGTTCACAATTATCAGCTGTTACAAAATATTTTTTGCATTAATCCAAAAATAGAAAAATCTCATTGGCTGTTTGTGGAAGGTAACGCAAGCAAAAATCATCAGCCCTGCAGCACTTCTATCCCCATTTCCATCACAGTGGTAATGCACAGTGAAGCAACAATGCAGGCAGTGAAATACAGTGTATATTTCTGTACATAATAATGTTGTAAATAATGCTGGACTTTATATGACATGCTTGCAACTGTCGCCCATTTTCATAACAGCTGCCTTTCAAATACAATATCAATCAAAAGATAGTCGATGGCTAAGCAGCTTCTGCATGCAATTATACTTATCACTCAAGCTTGTCATTCTATAAATGACAAATTGCACCACAATTCATTATATTCATGTACTTGTAAATATTGTGTATGTAACATCTCTCAGCTTTTGTTTATAGATTTATATATAAATGGACCCTGGCTGGCCAGGAAATGTGCATGGCAGAATCACCATTAAAAAATACTTATTAAAAAATCTATTTCATTTTGTTATTTCTTCTCGTATGAAGGATCATAAAATCAATAAAACATATTCTAATGTTAAGGATTTGTGTGTCAGAAAATAAATATGAACTCTAAATTCTGCAAACCCCAGGTCATGGGTTTGACTCTGCTCCTCCTGTTTATATTATCTTCCATTTCACTTGTTTTCAGCTTTTGTAGACATACGGTGTGGTGAAGTGACCACGCTATTTCAATATCAGTCCATACCACTTTCGATGTCTCGAATTCTGATGCGGATCTAACGCTCCAGTGTCTTCTTAGAAAGCTGTGGGTGTTTCCAGTAACTGAGGGGAACACAGAGGAAGAGAGATCTGCTTGTTCCAGGTCCAGCATGGAGATCGTATCTAAAGTAAAGAGCAGAAAAAAACATTTGGGCAGTCAAAGCTGCAGATTACACTTATTAACAACACAAACTATTCAGTGTGTCAGCAATAGCAATTTTCACTTTCACTTCATTTCTTTAGAGCAAACAAAGTTAAGTGACACTTCTGTAAAATGATGTTATAGAGGTCTGAGCTGCTCACTGTGCAAGTGGCTGGTTAAACAAAGACCAACTTTGTGTTTTGTTTATCTCATCTCTCAGCTTCCTAGGATGCATTTCCTCTCCTTCCTCTGGACACCACACAGATGTGGCGTGGCGGCGGCTGAGAAGTCCTCATCAGTCACCTCTTAACACACATGCGGTGCACGCACACATGTATATGGAGACACGTTGAAATGAGGCAGACCCACTACGACAGTCACTGTTATAACTTTTAAATCAAGTTGAGTTGAGTTTGACAGATTCTGAGATGGATATCACACAGATGCATGAATTGATTACTGAAATACAAAATGAAAATCATGGTATTAGTCCGCTCAGTTGAATGATCACAGATGTTACTGTAACTAACTTGACTGAAGTGGACACAGCTCTTATTTCCCCTGAATGTATATCACAAAAATGAGCCAAGATTCTATGCTAACTGGGTTTGGGCCAGGTTTCCTTGAGAATAAAGTCAAACGTCGCAGCACTGTCAGAATTCACAGGACCCTGTTGCGGAGGCGGCCATTGGCACCGGACTCTTATGACTGCTTAGGGTCAGGCAGCCACCATGGCAGTCAAACAGCAGTGTATCTAAACATTAAAAGCAGGCAGGCAGAACTCCATCAGCACGCAACTCAGTTTGTGAGTCATAACACCAACAGTCAGACAGACAGCTTGTCTGGTCAGAGAGACAGCCACCCACTTAGTCAAACAGGCCACTTCATCAGCCCCGTCAACAGGCTGTCAATCAAGAAAAGGCCTGAAGGAACAAGTCAGCATTTTTGGTAATGTTAGTTTTCCAGTCCAGTGCCATTTAACCATTACAGGAGAAGGGGACACAGTTTCATGTTTGAAAAGACTTCAATTAGACCTGAAATGACGAACGTCAAGCAAATTGGAAACACACGTAAAAACAGAGATGGGACTTTGGGCCTGGGTGGTAGAGTCCTACACTGTGGTACCAAGTAGTACAACATATAGGCTATAGTACATTGTCAAGCATCATCAAGTCTTATCAAAAAAATGCATTACTCCGACGAAACGTTTGACTGAGCTCTGCTACTGATGGCAACGTATGCAGTATGTAAAGGGGCCAGGTGCGCTGGGAGGAATTCCAAGCCAAGGAAGCAAGGAAACCTGACCCCTTGACCTTGATGTGTTGAGCTCAGTGCAGTATAGACTGGCCCCCACTGCGTTCAAGGATGTACTCTCCCCTCTGGGAGCCACACTTCTCAGCAAGCAACTGCATACGTTGGATACCTCAGTAAATTTGCTTTTCAAAACGTTCACTCTGGAACCAAGCTAAAGTGAGTCACCATACTTTGCTGCTATATTTTGCACTTTGAGTCATAACTGTCATCTCGTGATTCTTTAAATAATGATAGTTACAGGTCTGGAACACTTAATCTATAACATTTAACTGTAAGGGAAAGTATGAGTCTATTCCGAGCCAATGAATAAATAGTCGCGGCTGGTGTTTGTGTAAGTCTAACAACACACTGCCGTGCTGCCAGTTTTAGCGATAAAACCTTTTTGATTGTGTGTGTTGGTCGGGGAAATACAGAAACGTCAAAGGAACGTAGCAATTATGAGGCTTTTCGAGATATGTTTGAAATTTTGGACACAGCTGGCCGTGCCCGGCGCACACCGGTGTGCGTGCATGTAGGGCATGTGTGCGTGTTTGTGTATGAATACACCTACACAGTTGGATGTGTCGCTCTGCATGTGCAGTAGTGAGGCGCTTTCTAAATATAAGTTGTGCAATCACTCTCATGCTTTATAGTCGGCTCCTCAGGCGGTTAGGTCCTGGGCGGACACACACCGTGTATGTGGGCTGACAATCACTGCAGACAGGAGAAGTACACTCAGTGTGCACGTGTGTGTGTGTGTGTGTGTGTGGTTGGACTTCCTTCTCTCTGCCCTCTGCAGCTCATAGATTTAGACATTATTATTTTGACATAGTTAGCAGCTGTGTTTTAGTGGCCAAACGTGGTAATTATCTCCCCATTGCTGGGTTTCTCTGTTGGTTATGTTGTATTTATAACTGCGGACCGTTTCACTTGACTTTCTCATGACATAACACAGACACCTCTCAAAGTCACACAATCACATAAGATTAATCCAAACTCCCTTTGACCTTATAAAACTATTTGAACGACTCAATAAAAGTAAAAAAAAAAAAACACTTTTACTCACAAACCCAATAAAAGTAATTTTTAGGGCATCTGTGATTATGCACTTAAGTAAGCTTTAGTTGAGCTAGTATCACACCAGCAGTGTTTTTATTTTAGCGCCTACAGGTGGTACCAGTCGGAAACCAGGTGACAGCCAGCGCCCGTCTGACTCTGCCAGGAAGTGAGTGGGTGATGACAGGTGACAGAAACACACAGTTTCTGACTGACACACATGTCTCAATCATTCATACTGTTCCTTAACCTCCTGGTTCAACAACGTGACCAGTGAGGGTTTAATGACAGATATTAGATCTCCTCTGTGAGTGGACAGTAAGATTTTAAAGGAGTGGTCTGTCGTATAGATTTATTTTAACTAGATGCTGACCTTTAAATTTGCACTCATCTGTAAATCTAAGTTTTGTTCTAATTTAGTACCAGTTTTGTTAACGACAAAGTCCGAAGCTGTACTTTTTGAAGCTTGAGAGCATTTGGAGGACGGTGAATTTTGGCTTGATCAGAGGTCCACACCTCCCACCCACCAGAGCCCACTCACACACACACACACACACAGTACTTATCCCTAACTCAAATTATGGCCTTGGCATCTCTCCCTCTCCTCCTGTTTTGTTGGTAAGCCACACGCAGACGTCCCGTGCCAGCAGAGTGTGGCAGAGGGTCGCTGTTCCCCACAGACCCAGTCACAGACTTACTTCTCACTCCTCCACTGTTGGACCCTCCAACCAAAGAACCTCCAGAGAAATTTTCCACTCTGACCTAAAATAGTTGTCTTACTTCTGGCTATGCTCGACTGGTGCCCTCCTGTCGCTTACAGCAGGCTGAGTATACACACACTGATGCTGAGGCTACTTTCATCTTAATAGTTATGAAATTCAATAATCAGTTGTTTTTCTTCCGGTATAATGAAACAATACGTAGTTTTCATGAGAGAGAATTTAGAAAATTGGGATATAAATAAATTTAATTCTATAGGATGTACAATTAGGTCTGTTTTTACCAGGCGTATTATTCACTACTACTAACTGTTATTATGATAATAATAAATATTATTATCATCATCACACCTCCTGGTATAATAAAGGTTGAATGAATGAATTGTTGTTGTGGTTGTTGTTGTTCTTGTTGTTGTACTGATCATAGAACAAATACCACAGTTTTGCTTTGTCCAGCATGGTTCTGCCGTGCAGTGAAGTTGCATTCTCAGTGATATTAGAAATGAAAACACTGAAGCCAACCCGTCAGCTGAATGAGTGCATCCCTCCGTCTACGATAAACATTGGTGCTTTTGCCCCGAAATTACATTTTCTGGTCAAACAGCACAGTGCAGCCAGTTAAAATGTATCCCTCCGGTGATGACCCGAGAGGTCAGCCAAAGCCTACTCCATGTTTATGCAGCTACCTGGTTTGGAGAGGGGGAGTCAGTAAACAGGTAGAAATACTACAAATAGAATCTACCCACTTAAGAATATCGTCTTGAGGGAGGGCAGCCTGTTCCCGGGTCTGCGTCAGCACTGACCTTTTTGCTGTTTGCTGAAGGGATTGGATTTCACCTCCACCTCTCTTGCTTTCACTTTTTTTCAACGTTCACACTCTGAGCCATCTGAGGAGGAGAAAATGGCAGTTTTGTCCAAGAAGGAAAAGGTGTTCAGTCTTGGGCCAAGTGATATCACACTAACGATAAGCTGACTCCAGCGTGAAAATGCATTCTTACCCAACATGGCTGGAAGGTTTTCATCTCACACCTCTGCAAGCAGGCCTGCATGCTCCTACATTCACACTGTGTGTTGCCTTAAACAATTCACACACAGGTCACAGGTCTTGTCGGCACATAATACAAACTGAGAGCCTTGTTGTAGAGAGGTTCACTGTGGCAGACGTTGCTATTATCCTATATAAGTCCTTACACACCAAATGTGTATTACTTTGCTTTTAACTGACATTTATGTAAATCATTACCAAAAGCTATTTGCAGTCATCTCTGACTGGTTGCTTGTATACTATAAATATAATCCCCTGTGTGTTGAACATTGACTTAACACTAAGTCAGGCTCTACTTAAATACTTAAACTTAAAACTTTGGCTTACAACGCCCTCTGCTGGCATTACTTGGGTAGACCCCACTGATTGTTGCATGGAAAAATTTAGATATAGATAGACAGACGCACAAATGATGTTCAAGGAGTGTGAAAAGCTGTCAGAGGTGTAGAATCTAGTTTTTTTTTAAAAAAAGAAGAAGAAAAATAATATATGCACCTACAAGTTCACCATTCACCACTTCTGAAACAAAGCTGAGCAAACTGCTATTTACATTTACTTTGTGCAGGATCCAGCAGTGTGGGTTTGTGTGGGTCTCCTATATGTGGCCAGCTGTAGAGGGTGTGTCTGTAGGTTCCTACCACTACCATTACAGCTGACATGTGCTTATTATCAATTTGTATTTTTAATGGCATGTTTTATTCCATATGGAATTATGATGAAGTTCAGCAACTGTGAAATATATATATATATATATATATATATATATATATATACACACACACACACACACACACACACACACACACACACACACACACACACAGCCTGGTCCAACCTTATAGAATAGATACAGAATTTTTTCAAATCACTCTTCTCAACTGAGTTTAGTTTAGCTTATGATACCGGTTCAACTTATTCTTAAGTCACATAGAGAAATATATAAATACAATAACGTTAAGATAAGAACTGCAATACACAGACCAGTCACCTTCAGAATCACACTGTGAAGACACTGGACAAAAGTACCATTCACAGTAAACATACTGGTATTTGATGTGATACTAGTTCATAAATACAGGTTTACAACAAACTGTGCAAAATAATAATGGGTTCAAGTCTATCTGCCCATGACAATGTCAACAGCTTTAACATCTTGTTCTCTCTCACTGCTATCTGATATTTACAATATTTAAATAACTATGAAGCAATATGTAGTAAGCAGCATATTCTGTAGCTTTTTAAGAATCTTAGCTAATAATATCAAATCATCTAAGGAGGAAATACATAAACTAAGGCAATGACATGATCTATCTCACTTGGCTAAGCTCAAAGCTACACTGTATGACTATCACTGCTAGCAGAAGTATTTAGATAAACAAAATTACAAATAAAACAAAGTACAATATGTCTGCCAGGAAAGCACGGAAAACATTTGTTTTTGTTTTCTTTGCTATAAAACACATCACGTGAATAGCATTATGTTGAGTGAGAAGTAAATGAACCAGTGTACCGGTAATTAAATAGCCTACATCATTGTTAGGATATTAAATATGATATTAATATTAAATATTCAGACACGTGTGTCCTAGTACTACATATTGGAGATATTGGAGACTTGGGCATAATTTGGTGTGAAGTCAGCATTCTGCAAAAAGTCTAAGGACTAATGACCTGTGTGGGCCACCCTGATATTGTGTTGCACTACACTGACAATCTGACAACCATAGATTAATTCACGGTCTGAGCCAGGTCATTTACTGCAAAGCTTTCAGTTCGTCAAGGTAAATGTCCTAGCTCTTTAATAAATGCTCAAACAGGACACCAATATAATGATCATTCCCACAAACTGAAAACAATTCCTGTTTACTTGTGTCCATTGTTATTAAAAGCTCTATCCTTTCCCCATGTGTCTCTCTATTGTAATTTGTAATACAAAGGAAAGGTTAGACTCCCTGGTTTTCAAGGTGTTTCCTCTGCCGGTACAATGCATGTACGCACAAGAGCATGTGCAGCTCACTGCTACCCATAATGCACTGTGGGAAAGATAACGCCCCGGGGGAAAACAAAGACGGAAACTACCTGTCTGAGGAGAAATCAGGAAATATATGCGAATAAACAGGCAAGGCAAGGCCTGGCTCATTTTGTCTTGGACAAATAGAAGACGGCTGATTGTTTTTGTTGGGTAAAGTGGTTTTACTGACACTTTGGATCCTTTTTTTTCCCCCATTCTTTATTGACATTTTTGGCATGACAAAGGTGTGAGTGAGAGGAGTGGGCTGGCCAGGGTAGAGGGAGGAGCTGCTGGGCTCTCCATGTATGGACGGCAGCTCAGTTCATATGGTAACTAGATGGTCACATGGGGCAATAGTCTTGAAGCAGAGGGGAGGAAAGGGAGGGAGAGAACGAGAGGGAGAGGGAGAGGAGGCAGACTGGAGGACTTTGGCCTGCCCCATCTGCAGGAGGCGGCACTTTCACCCTGAGGTTAGAGCCCACTGGATCACGTTACAAAAAGGAAAGGAAACAACACATTGGAAGTGAATGCCATGTTGAGGTGAAACTGTGTAACTTAGCTTCTTCACCAGGGCCCAGACAGGGCTCCGCTTCTCTCATCTGATTCCAGCTGGGTTTGTTTCCCTCGTCCCAGTGGGAGTGAAAACTCGTCAGCTGGATCCATCCCGGTTGCCGTCTTTCTTTCTTGAGGGATAGTAAAGTATCCGAGATGCCCACCAATTTCACTGTAGTGCCGGTGGAGGATGCAGAGGACGATGGCAACAGTGCGGCAGCAGCCGGAGACAACAAACCTGTCAGTCTGGATAAGATATTTAGGGAGGACAATGAGAACAACTTACAAGGTATGAGAAACGGTATCATACATAACATCGGCGTGCAGACATGTCTCCATGCTCAGCAAGGTCTGTTTTTAATACTGCCCTTTTTCCTGTTTGGGTCATGTGGGGGAATGCGGACCTATCCCAGCATGCACTGGGATAAAGTTTAGGGCTAAATACTCAGGTACGATGTTTCATTGTGTAACAGACCACGTACAAGCAGAAGCCCGCTAACACACTTACATACATGTTATGGCAGACACGTCGTTACAGAGCACACAAACAAACACGAGGAGTTCTGAGGTGAAACACTGTTCAACCAGTTCAGGCTTGTGGAGCAGATGAATTAGTGTGGTAGGGAGGAGGAGCTGGGCGTTGTTGTTACTTATGACAGTGCAGCCATGATTGATAGTTGGGCTCTAAGGATCGTCAGGGCTGTTTGTTATAAAATCACAAACACTACAGTGACAAACAGAAATCTTGTGTGTCTATGTAAGTTGAATTTGAGCTTTAGCTGGGCTGTGGACAATTACTTTTAAAATGAGGATACTAGACTGGGACACTTGTGCCTTTTATATGGAGATCCCATTATCTTGCTGGTAATGACTCCTTTGTTTGTTTACACTGACCCAAACCAGACCAGCCTAACGTGACCCCAGGGGGGGATTTTAGATAGCAACTGGCAACCTGTGGAGTCAGAGGCATGACTCGGACCACAACAGCAATCCTGTCTCTTTTACACAATCAATGGGTTGACATGCTGGCTACATTCATTACCGACATGAAGGTAGATAATTAATGTTTGTGTTACCACTTAGTTATTTAACCTTTACAACTATCACAAAACACAGCTGTTGACAGGGGACGGGTGATGAGCTATTGAACTGTAGGACTCTTAGATAGATGAGAAAAAGGTGAAATCAGCCTCTTTCTATTCCCTGCGAGCTAGTCCTTAAACCCCCCACCCCCACCCACCCCCACCACCACCCCCACCACCACCACCCAGCCAATCCTCCTCTTGGCAGCTTAAATGACCTTTTTGTTGCTGTTCAATCAGCTATAGCCGTCTTGTCCACCCTCTCTGTGTCTAGTATGTCAGACACTCAACCTGCTTTCACAGAGACTGGTTCAGCCAGACACAATATGATGATCTGAGTCTTCAACGCCTTTACAACACCTGCGTTTCGAAAGCATCATTTGATTTACACACCTGGGGGCAATAAATGACATAAAAGAAGACAGGTCTACGCAAGTGTAAAGCTCTACTTTAGTCTCAGTTGTGTACATGTGAACCAAAGAATGTCAGTGTGTTCTCACCTACTGGGAATATTTGGCTTAGAGGAGTGATTGCAGTTGGTTCGAGGGTGTTGGAGATCCAGCACTGCTGAAATGGCATCAACACAGTGTGAGATCTCTGGACAATGATCTCCTCTATTCACACACAGGCTCTACTGGACATCACACACACTTTGTTCTAGGGGGCTGTCAGGTTAAAATCCTTTCTCATATTTAGGTCAACTGATTTGGACGTATGCTCTCACACTTACACAGCTGCTCGATAAGGTAATGTTTACTGCACATGTGTGAGAGTAAACTCAGGAGTGACCTTTATCACATTAGACACAATCATCTGATCGATTGATAATATGAAAAACATTGATTAGGACTGTTTTACTGTTTGAATACTAGGTCATTCAGTGAGTTATTGGTTGGTCTCTCAACTCAATTGTGAAGAAACATTATAACCAAATGAAAACATTTATTTTGTTAACCTCATAACATCAAACGACAAATCAAAAGTTTGGTGCAGTTGGATTTGATGATGCTGTCCTTGGGCAATGTTGAATATTATCTTATCATGGGAAGCTGCGATCGCAGTGAGTTAGTATCTGGGCTTGGGAAATAAAACTAAGTAAGGAAACTAAATTTTAAAAAAATCATAGTAATCTCAGCACAACTCAGTTTGAATGTATGTTGATTTAACCATAGAAAGGACAACCTCATTGCTCATGGATCATGGATTTGATTGTCCACATAATTCAAGGTGATGTTTCATAGAACACGCAGTGCTCAAAAGGACATTCAGCCATGTGCATACAGACAGTGCTGAGACGTCAAGATGTCATCTGTATAAACAATAACATCTCGGGGGGCATCATTTTCCATGGCAGATAGCATGAAACCAGTGTCATGTTTCATGCTGCCTCATTCTTCTCGTGTACTCTACCATCATCATTTAAACTTGGCTTTCAGGTTTTTGCAAGTACGGGAAAAATATTAATTATGTGTAAAGAAATGCACATACAATCCAACATTCTTTAGATTAATATCTGTCACAGCTCAGAGCAAGCTCAACAGCCTGAATGACCATACAGATTGTTGTGGGACAGCGATGCAGTATACTTCAGCCTTTTTAACCATCATGTGATCAGTAAGACAAAGTTACCAAGTTCTTGCTTGTATTTGTGAATCATTCTCAGTCTTGTATCATCGTGTTCTTTTTCCTTGGCATTCAACACCTCAAGGCCTTTTAGACACTGTAAAGCTGAAGGGGATGTTAATCATTGTGTACACAGCACTGTTTCCATGTGTTAACCTGCCAATTCAATCGAAGCTCTCTGCTTCTGTTCAAAAGGAAGTTTGTTTTTGCTCTGAGTTAAATTAAGTTGTGTTTACTTTTATGATCTGCAATGTCAAGACAACCAACTATGACTCACTTTTGCCAGAAGCGTAGTTTGTGTGGACAGAGTAATGCATCAGCCATAAGGTAAATTAAGTCTATATGGCCTTTGACGTAATTGTATTACAAGTGTTAGATCCACTCTGTAATACATTATATATAATACTGGCCTTGTCAAATCTATTGACTCATTGCTGCAGTGCAGATTTAGCCTTCCACTATTCCTACTGATCAATCAAAACAACCATGGTAATTCTTTTTTTTAACTTCACTACCCACAAGTCCTGTGTGCTGTCCTGCATCATTAGACTAATCATCAACTCAACTGGTCTACTGTGACTTATAGGAAAGGAATTCAAAAACCAGAGATAATATAATGAAACGTTTATGACTTGCACCTCTGAGGAATTTCTTCTCTTCACCATCGCCTTGTTCTTCCTCATTACAGAAAGAGCTCACAACCTTATGTTGTGATTTAGAGCTATACACATACAGTA
>JAFBJQ010001545.1:53984-149353 GCA_016785345.1 Trinectes maculatus
TTCTTATCTAACTGCATGATAAGCAATTTATCTATTGTCCAAACTACTGCACTTGATGACCTGAGACACCATGATACAGTTGCGCATGAAGAAATATGGACATCTGCTGGTTAATATGGTTACTGCAAGAAAGCATTTTGGAATTTGGGATTGTTATAAAGCACAGTCGATCTCCTCTTGCACTAAAAAACGGGTGTGGCCAGTGTCAGATGGTTTACTGGTCCCAAACCTCATGCTGCTTTTACACAGACACCAACAAAACATCCTTACTGAGATCAACACCTTTTACAAAGCAAGAAATGCAAATACGTTGCTGATGTAATGTGATTTAGTGACAATGAACCTAAAAATTGTTTGTCACTATTAAACAACAAAGGAAGGAAGAAAAGAAAATATGTTCTTTCTTTTTTCTTTACCATTTACAACTACACCTTAATTTCAATATTGTATCTTTCAATGTACATGTTTTCTGCAGTATGTCATAACCTGTGGCTAGTGATCTGGGACAAATTTGAACTTGGAACATTTCTCTCAACCACATCTGTCCTGAAATTTCTATTTATTAAAAAATTATCATCAAACACAAAATACATCTATTTTTTGATTTTCTATTCTGACAAAATATTCTGACACAAGCTCATGAATGTTAGCTGACTAGACAGTGACAATGTTGCACAGGACATGCACTTAATAGCTTTCTAGTTTATTTTTAAGTTTGATTAAGTTTCTTACATTTGCCCTGTGTATCTCACTAGAAGAGGACAACCAGAGAGAGTCCTGTCCATTTATCAGCTCAGACGATGACGAAGAACATTATTATGAGGGCAAGAACATGGCCCTGTTTGAGGTAAGACACCCCCCCCCCCCCCTCCTCCACCAGGGGGATTTATTATTGTTAAAACTTTATGCAAATAAGAAATTGTCCTCTAGATTAATATATCTAAGGCAAGTTCATGTTGAATATGTTTATGGTGAAAGATTATATGAGTACATTGTGTGGAACCACACATTATTTTATATATTAATTAATTTTAATTAATTAATTTTGTTAAATGATTGACGCAAAAGTTAAAGTAATTATGTTATTGATACCAATACTAACACTCCATGTTATAGAGAATTTCAAAAGCACAATAAGAAAGGGCTTCACACAAGACAGAAGAAAGGAAGATAATATATATTTAAAAATACACCAATATGCAGAATGTTCATTAATTTGTCTATTTCTCCCTGCAGGAGGAAATGGACAGCAACCCCATGGTATCGTCTCTTCTCAACAAGCTGGCCAACTACACCAACCTGCCCCAGGGTGTTCGCGAACACGAGGAGGCGGAGAACGAGGATGGGAGCAGGAGAGTCGCTGTTGTGGTACGGACTTGTTTTGTGAGCTAATGGTCATTTTAATGATACGGAAATCTAGGTTTAGTTTAGTTTAGTTTAGTTTTTTTTAGTTAAACTAAAATAAGCCTGGTGTGTTTCTTACCTCCTTCTACAGTCCACTCTCAAAATCTGGGGTGGGGAACCTCTTTGAGGAACCAACTTGCACTAAGACAATTCAGTTAAAATAAGCGAATAAAGGACAAAAAAAGCTATTGAGAACTAAAACAGGAGCTTCACGTGTCCGTCAGCGTGTTTGCTTCCAGCTGACGTCCGGCAAGAAAAGGAAAAATAGGTGGGTCTATCGAATGTCTTGTAACATTAGGAACGGACAAACAATTCGAGTGTTCAAGACGGGTCACAGTGCATAATTTGTAGGATTGGGCTTGAAAAAAAAGAAAAGAGACCAAAAAGATCTCAACCTGATAAAAAAAAAACCTCAACCATCATTACAGCAGAAAATATGATAAAGTGGATCATCTGCAAAGACAAAGGTCTCTTCAACAAAGTTCGGTGCCCATCAGAAAGCTTTCATGAGACCACACTCTGACAGAGGCATTGTGCTACATAAGCTATGTCTGTGGCGAGCTATATAACAGCGATGAAGCTGAAAAGCCCCTCATCAGGGATTTTGTGAAGGAGCCTTGTTGCCTCAAAGAAGCTGCAAGAACCGCATGAAAAATAATGCTGTCCATAAATGCCCTTTTTTTTTTTGCAAACACTGTGCATTTCTCGAGCCTCCAAGACCAAAGGCTTGCTATGACAAATGAATACGCTGGAGAGATTCTTTCAGGCATTTGGCTCGAGGTTTCACAAAAGCAACTGTGTTAAGCTGTGTTGATAAGCTGTTTAACATGGAACCAGCTGATGTGCCCGATTACCTCGAACACAAAATCATTGAGCTGCTAAACAACGACCAGCTCAAAGCCAAGGTCACAACTCCCCTCTGCTCGACTTCTATAAAGTGCGCACACATGCTGAGGATTTCCCCAGTCTGAGGAGACATGCGCTGAAGTTGGCATCTCTGTTCGGGACAACCGACTGCAGTGTGCGGTTCTTTTTAATGCAGAGTCTTGTAAAGACTGTTTTTCTGCTCAAGACAAACTAACCCAACCCTGGAAAACCTGCTGCAAGTAGCATCATCGTTACCATCTGACATCAGACACCGTGTGAAACGGAAAGCGATTCTGACATCGCATTAGAGAGGTTGGTGTGACTTTTGGGTTTAGAAAGTGGAAATGGTCCTTTATAGGAAAGAGGTTCCCCTACCATCTTCTAAACTGTCTCCTTTTGCCCAACAGCTTCGTTTAAATATTAACATCTGTCTCCATAAAATTAATTCACTGACTCTTTTAAAATAAAATAGGTCAAATGTACTGGCAACGACAGTTGATGAGTTATGTTCAGGGATGGGTTGCAGAACATTTTATTAATAATTTAATTTAATTTATTTTTAATCAAAAGTAATAAAAACAAAGTAATAAATAAGCCGATTTTTATTTATTATTGATAATTCACTTTGTTGTGAGGAAGGGACGTGCCATCTTTTAACACTTAGGGTTTATGAGGTTTATTATAAACAAACTTTAAGATTTTTTTATTCTCCGTAGTACAAAGTTGAGATATTGTTATTGCTGTATGGCAAATAGATAGTGTCCAGATACACTTTAGAACAATTGCAGATGTCATCAGCCTCATTAGGTTTTCAATGAATTATTTTTATTCCATAAAGTGACAAAAAATACAGTGTAAAATTAGAAATGAAACGGGCTGCTCACGCATCTTTATTTTTTTACTGATTTATTTTTTTCTGACTACTTAGAAATTTCAACAACATATTTCATTATTTTCCCTTGTTATACTATAGTGAAAAACATATATTTCATGTACTGTATGTTCTAATGTAATAATTTGTAATTCGTAACAATGTACTTTAAGAAATGTACGTCTTACAGGCTGACAGTGACCCATTCACTATGGTAACTTTTTGCCGATATGAGCTCCTTCTCCATTGTATGAGTTTAATATCACTCTTCCCGTGTGGAGAATAACTGAACATAACCAGGAAAGGGAAGTTTGTCATGTTCTTTAAAGGCTCTGGCCTCTTGGACCCAATCCTGTCTTATTACTAACGAACTTAATTACTAACTAACTAAAATCATTTGTGACAAAAGAGTCACACAGAGATAATGACCTTTAAAAATCTTTGTATATTGTGTCATTTGAGGTTCATGTGACACATCTGAGGATCCTTCAGAGAGCAGTGTGGGCAGCCGATTAAACACAGAAAACGGAACAACTGCAGAACACATTAGCAAACCCAACATATATCATCTCGTTAACGACACAGTGTCCTCTGTGGAGCCCACACAACTGCAGTGTTACGCACAAACCACAGATTCTCAAAGCAACATAGACCATTTCTGTGAGCGTACCTTTATAAACTGTCGTTTTCGTCAACCTTTGAACAAAGTCATGAGATCGGGTAACATTTCCTTTGTGCTTAGCCCAGAAATCTCAAACTGTTAAAGAGTGCTATTCATGTAAAGGTCGTAAATCTTTTGATTAAATACAATGCACAGCTGTGAGCTCAAAACGATATTTGTACCTTCACACTTTGCTTGTCCAGATTGAAAGTCCAGGATTGAGCTCGGCCAGATTGAAACTCCCCCTCAGTCCAGGCACTGAAGACTGTGTCTGTGATACAGGAGGAGGTCTGAGAGTGTCAGGCGGAGGCGCAGGGTGGAGGTGGTTCCTGTCAGACGGGTTGACAGGGTCACATAGTGTGAGACTGATGTACAGTGGAAAAGCCTGCACAGTTTACATAACACTGGGCCTGATGAAATTATCAGTGAATTACAACCATCTGATGCCACTTTGATCCTCTCCCTGGAACCTACACCGCCCCAGCACATACAACAGATGGCGAATTCAATTTATCAGATCATATGAAGTCGTCGAGAATATGCCACAACAACACTTCCATTCACTATAGTTTTACTGTTAGTCAACACCCAGAGTCTTTTTTCGGTTGAAAGACAGTAGGACATTGGACTGTTGCTCTGTGTGGAAGCATTGATGATGTTTTACGTGCGCCCGCCCGCAGAGAGAGGGACATGTGAGGCTCGAGACTGAAAAGAGAAAGAGAGACAATGAAGTGAGAGAGAGGGGGAGTGACGCTCAGGGAAGAGGAGGGCGACGAAGATAGTACAGAGGGGCAAAAGAGAGAAGATGTGGGAGATTTGGAAATCCACATCAGTGGAGAGCAGCGGAGACAGACCAGGACCAAGTGTTTGCTTTTAGAGAAATGGTACGAAGGCACTGGTTTATGCAGAGGGAGATCACACGCAGTGAGTAAATACTGACGAAGATAGCGATATGATGCTACTGTTACTTTGCTTCCACTGCTGTTGTCATATGGTTAAGGCAGGAAATGTTTGTTGGTATTGTTGGGCTTATTTAATTAACAAAAAATTACTATTTTTTTCGTAGAAAAACAAAATGTTACATTTTTGTTTTTCTCTGATGTCACTGAAGGTATTCAATGGATGCTGAATTGTTCTGAAAAAATAAAATAGTGAGTTAGCACCTGTAACATTTTAAGAAAACGGTCTCAAATGGCATTATTTAATAATGATTAAAAAATGTTTTGTTGACATGGGGAGTGAAATTAAAACCTGCAGGGAGAACAATATATTTTTCAATAGTTTTTCAATAATTTTCTTTTATGTTAATACATGTCGATCCAATCCAAAGAGCCATCTAATCTAATTTAGGTCAGTGTGTGAAGTAACACTACAAATGTTAAACCGACAACAGCGTTGTGTAAAACAATGTGGCGATTTGCAGACAGCATTGACTGAGCGGGTTATAAAAACAACTCATTTGATCGCATTAGTCAAGTCAATTTTTATAAATTATAAAGTCCCTGCATTACTATGCAGTAAACTTCTAAAAAGCTGCATGTGACCATACCGTGCCTTTCATCCCCTTTTAGAACTACATTGATAAATATGATGAAAAATATTAGGATACTCTATGATAGAAATACTTCAACGTATTCCTACATCATTTTATATCCACTATACATTTAAAACATTATTGCTCTTTGTTCCCAAAATTGAAATCCACAGTCCTTCTTCTGTAAAACAAAACAACAACAACAACAGAACCATGCTACTACAGTTGACCTGTCCAGAGTGTACCATTCCTTTTGTCTAAAGTCAGCTGGTATATGTCAGGATATCAGTTAGACTTAGAGCACAAATGCAGCCTGAGAGACGCGTCAGATCAAAATGGTGGTTTTATTTGAAAAGGCACCAGTCACAGGAGAGAGCTGTCCATAAATCCACCACAGTGCACAAATAAGTCCATCAGCAGCTGAGTAACCCACAATCCAGAGTCACACAATCATCTACAATGGTCTCTACAGACAACGACTGTTCAGAGAAACAACGGCTCGAGTAATTCATGAAGTTTACAGTGCAGAAGACTTACAGAAGGTTCAGGCTCAAGTGCTGCTCCAGTGCTCATCATCCACCAATGAGTCACATGACCCACAGGTGGTTCCACTCGGGACTGATTAGCTGATAGCTCGTTCTGGAAGATGCTGATGAGGCAGAATGTCTGCATCTAGTGGTGAGTTCCATCAAGTGTACAAGACCTGACATGGTATTGGCTCCAGCTCCAGCTCCAGCTCCAGCTCCCCTTGACCCCCGAAGAAGAAGCCGGAGATAATGTTACACTAAAGAGACTTAACTTTAAGGGGAGTTTTAATTTTCATCAGCTGCGGCTGCAGGGAGCCTCATGTTAACTTCTGGACTTCGTCCTCTGTTGTTTTTAAACAACAGTAGCAGTAGAAAGTGATCTCTTCATGACACTATGGACCGGTGTGTATGTTGTATTGTTGTAGGATAGACTTGCAAAAAGGAAAAAAATAAATAAATAGGTGGATTTATATTTCATTGTATCATTACTGAGATGATCTTTTGGTTGTCATGTATTTTTTCGCACCGTAACAGCAACCTGCTGGTTTTTATTTTAACAAGGGATATTTGTTGCCGGTCATTTTTCCCCCGCCGATAACTAATATTACTGTTCATTGTTACCTAGTAGTGAAGGCTTATAGCTAAAAAATGCCATATTAGACACGCATTAAACCCCTCAGTGCATCATGGATCACTTTCACTTTAAAACAATATATATATATTTACATTTGCATGTGCATAATTTCTATATGTGTTTTTCCACTCCCAGATCCCCCCAATGGGAACCTTCATCGGAGTGTACCTGCCCTGTATGCAGAACATCCTGGGTGTCATTCTCTTCCTGCGCCTCACTTGGATCGTTGGAACAGCAGGAATCCTTGAATCCTTCGCCATCGTATCCATGTGCTGCATCTGTGTGAGTCATATATAAATCAAAATACACATATAATCAAAAACCACTACACATCCTGACTTCGTAAAATTGATAAGAAGGGTGGTTTTAAATTGGACATAATTAATACACTATTGTGGGGAAAGGAATTGGACATTAATGATGCTGTGAATGATTTATGCCTGGTGAAAGACAAACCAGCAGAGTCCCTCTTGGCTCTTTCTATATTATTCTGTTAATGTCTGAACAAGCAATGATGTTTCTGAGGTCGAGGCTGTGATTTACAGCAAAGTGATAAAATTGAGGCCGGGCAATACACCGTTGCGTTTTGCTGATTAACAGCAACATCAATCTCTATGTATAAGCTCAGGGGAGATCCCCTTAAACAAGCAAAAAAATAAATAAACAGTGACTTGTTTCAAACCCTGATTCATACGTCAGCTGCTGCAGCTGGCAAAACAGAGAGCTGACTGTTTGAGAAGTTTGAACTTCAGCGGTCTGTGCTCATGTGACGCAATGTGAACAATCTGCACACAATACTCACCCACTTTTATGACACCGATGGGTGACAAATTAAAGTAAAAAAAACAACGCGTGTCTCGGTAAGTTGTGGAACCACCACACCAGATCCAATGCACCATGACACCGATTTTACAGGTCCCTGAACTCCTCTGCCTGGACGCACGTCATTCTTACGAAAGATATTCCTTCCCTCATTTGGCGCCACCTACAGGGGCTCATTTACACCATTCATAGCCATCAAACGATTCACTGAATTCATCATGAAAGCTTTAAAATACAGCTTTTAAAAATAGTATTAACCTTGTGTTAACCATCTCTTTTGTCGTTTGTCATCCTAAACATAACATCTGTCCACTCCCTCTCTCCAGACCTTGCTCACAGCCATATCAATGAGTGCCATAGCAACCAATGGAGTTGTCCCAGGTACCGCATCATATCTTGCATTTATAATTTGTCACCGATTTGCAACTGCATTTGTAGTTTGGACAGAAACAATCACTATGTCCTTAAAAATACTACATTTAAAGGACCCATCATAAAGTTATGACATTTTTTATCAGTGAAAAACATTGCAAACCCATCAAAATGAGCAAAGGCCATTGAATCAATGTGTAGCGAATGAATTTTGGATCAAACGTAGACAATGACCTGCGATTTGAAATTTGTTTCTTTATGGATATTGTTAAAAAAAAAAGTTTAATAATATTAACTGGTATTAAATTTCTCTGAAGCTGGTGGCTCATACTACATGATCTCCAGATCTTTGGGTCCTGAGTTCGGAGGAGCTGTGGGACTGTGTTTCTACCTGGGGACAACCTTCGCTGGATCCATGTACATTCTGGGGACCATCGAGATTCTGCTGGTATGTTGGCATCTCATCGGACAGACCAGAGGACATCAGTTACATCACTTCCTGCTACTCATTTACTCCCTCTTTGCTCTCTGCCCACTGCCAGACATACATTGTTCCAACAGCGTCAGTTATTAAAGAAGGCGAAGATGCAGCAACGGTCAATAACATGCGAGTGTTTGGCACGTGTTGCTTGGTCCTCATGGCACTGGTAGTGTTTGTAGGGGTAAAGTAAGTGAACGAACACACACACATTCACACTCGCTCAAACATACACACACATTCACACGGCAGCAGTCGAACTCACACCTGTTCCCTCCTCTCTGCAGGTATGTGAATAAACTGGCTCTGGTGTTTCTGGCCTGTGTGATTCTCTCAATCATGGCCACTTATGCAGGAGTCATCAAGACGGCCATTGAGCCGCCTGCTTTTAAGTGAGTCGCTTACAGCCAAATAACCTCGTTATCAGCAAACGCTGACAACACAAGACATATTATTATCAAGAAAATCCAAACTCATCTTGCTTCATGTTATGACCCTTTCACCCTTTTCCTGTCCGGAACAGGAATGTTGAGCCTCTGTTCCTGCTTGTCTTGTATTATTGGAACAAAGCCACAGAAGCTAAAGTAGCTCACACCTAACCACACTACACGCGTCTCTGTCTGCAGTGTCTGTTTGCTGGGGAACCGATCTCTGAGGAATGATAAGTTTGAAACGTGTGCAAAGACGGAGCTTGTGAAAAACAAGACAGTGATCACCGAGCTGTGGGGCCTCTTCTGCGACACAAAGTACCCCAACGCCACCTGTGATGAATACTTCACCCTGAACAACCTGACGGAGATCCAGGCCATCCCTGGCCTTCTGAGTGGAGTGATCAAAGGTGAGGAGGGAAACCAGGAAGGATCCAGAGCCTGTTTCCTTTTGTGTCACCTTCAGGCTAAATGATCATATTTTACACGAGACACTATAAAAAACTAGCAGCCAGATTTCAATGTGCTTCGGCTCTGAAATGTTTCTCAAGCTATTCCTTTTTATTAGACAACCTGTGGAGCAACTATGGTCCAGCTGATATGTTGATAGAGAAGGAGAGCTGGCCCTCAGTGCCTGCACAGGAACCGTCCCAAGACACCACCAAGCCATATGTCTTCAATGACCTCACCACCTACTTCACTCTGCTGGTGGGAATATACTTCCCCTCTGTCACAGGTACACGATGCAGCACCACAGCACAATACACAATATACACAAAGCGAATGACATTTTTACTACACACTGACATTATTTTGTGTGTGTTCTCTCTGTCTCTCTCTCTCAGGTATAATGGCTGGCTCTAACAGGTCTGGTGATCTCAGAGATGCCCAGAGATCAATCCCTATAGGCACCATATTGGCTATACTCACCACCTCCTTCTTCTGTATCCTCTCATACGATGTGTGTGTGTGTGTGTGTGTGTGTTTGTGTGTGATTCTAAGTATTCTGTGTATCTTATCTGAGCACAGAGCACAGACACTTTAAAATGAGGACCGTCTCTACAACACTGAGTGTGAAGGTTTATACAAATAGGAATGTGATCTACTAATAATCACTCCTCATGGCACGACTGGTCACAACATGGGGACATGGGGGTAATCCGATTATAGCTGTCATAAAATATACTGTCAGTCATGTAATATTTCCAAAAATGTTAGAACAGAAAAGACGGCTGGAAAAACTGATGTCAACACTTTCACCTTGTTCCCATCAGGTTGCAGCTGAATAAATATGTGAACAAATCAACTTCAGCACTGTATCCATACACAGATAACATGCTCTAGTCACTAGAGCATGTTATTTAACAGAATTTACTTTTCTTGATGGCGTGGCCACTAGAGTCTAGTGGCAAAAATGTAGAAGTGTTAACGCATTAGTCTTTGTAGCACCACTGGATTCAAACGGAGGCTCTGCACTTGAATGACCTATTGCCATTGTGAAGCTGAGCTGAGATCAGCTAATTTGGTACCTATATCAATGCCTGTACAGTGTTTCCATCTTAACATCATGGTCAGACATCTCCTGCGTGATCTTGTTTGGAGCCTGTATTGAAGGAGTGGTGCTCAGAGACAAGTGAGTGTGTTTTTAATTGAATTCCTACTTATGACTCAGCAGAGAAACACATGGTGGAACAGCTCCACAGTTTAGTAGCTGGTTGTTGTGACAGAACCAGTGGAGCCGGAACAGCTGTTGGCAGCTGTTTACTTGCATAGACTGAGACCATCGATTTGACCTTGCGTGTTTGTGGGTGTTTCAGGTTTGGTTACTCGGTAAAGAAGAACCCAGTGATTGGTATTCTGGCCTGGCCGTCACCCTGGGTGATCGTGATTGGCTCCTTCTTCTCTTGCTGTGGGGCGGGGCTCCAAAGCCTCACCGGCGCCCCCAGGCTGTTGCAGGCCATCGCTCGGGATGGCATCATACCATTCTTACAGGTGAGTGTTAGAGAGAAGTGTATTTTATCACAGTTACAGTTCTGTGGTTTGACATTAATCCAAACACAAGACGACTGTTACTTTTTTCTGTTTCAGGGAAGAAGGAATATAAACTGGATACAAAGTTGCTCCTTGTATTTCTTTCAATGCCTCATGCATTTGAGCAACACAACACTACACCAGTGAATTCACTGTTTCTAAAACAAAACTCACTAATTTAATAAATCAGTAATCACATCCACAAAACAGATGCTACATTATTATTGTGTGTGGCCTTGATGATTATACATGTCGCTGTGCTTAGTGTATGTTAATCTGCATCTCTGTCTGTCTCAGGTCTTTGGTCATGGGAAGTCTAATGGCGAGCCAACCTGGGCTCTGCTGCTGACAGTTGGGATCTGTGAGATAGGAATCCTTATCGCTTCTCTGGATGCAGTTGCCCCCATCCTCTCCATGTACATTACTGAACACAGAAGAAAATACACAACAAACTGCTACACTACTCAACTCACATGTGTTTTTTATTCTTCTCTAGGGACAGTTTTCCATCTCTAAATGATTTGGGTGTTATTCATCTCTCCTTTTTTTCACTGATGTATGCCCTCAGGTTTTTCCTCATGTGCTATCTGTTTGTCAACCTGGCCTGTGCCTTGCAGACTCTGCTACGAACACCCAACTGGAGACCTCGCTTCAAGTTTTATCACTGGTAAGAAGAGCTTCAGCTCATCTGTGTTCTTCTATACTCCTACACTGTGGTCACTGAGGTCACTGTTTGTGTGTGTGTGTGTGTGTGTTCTGCAGGACCCTGTCCTTCTTGGGGATGAGTTTGTGCCTCTCCCTCATGTTCATCTCCTCCTGGCACTACGCCCTGGTTGCCATGGTGATAGCTGGATGTATCTACAAGTATATTGAATACAGAGGGTAAGTCTGAGCGTTTTCCCTCCTGCTCCATTACCACAGAGGCTTCAATCAAAGATCCTGTATCATGTCAGACATCTTGGTTAAGACACCGGAGGAAACTTACAGTGCACTGTACTGTCGTGTTCGGACCTCCTGGTTGCAGGGCAGTGAAGGAGTGGGGAGACGGTATCAGAGGCCTGTCATTAAACGCAGCACGTTATGCTCTCATTCGGCTGGAGGAGGCACCACTTCACACCAAAAACTGGAGGTGAGCTGTGCTGTGGCTTTACTGATTTCTCTGCCGAGCCCAAGCAGCAAACAACTGATGCTCCGCCCTCATCTCGCATTCACTGTCTGATATTCTATACATTTACCCCATTGCCCTGACCTAATCTCTTAATCATGTCAGTAATTAATCAAGGCCATCAATCCTTTGAAACAGAAAATATCACAAAAGTGGTGACAATTTCAATATCACATTTCTCATTATTTTTATCAATACAATTAATATTATATATAATACTTTTAAATGTTAATTAGTTAATAATTAGTTACTGTATGTAAATATTAATTCTTATTTTTGCTTTAATTTCATCCCCCTTATTTCTCCTGCTGCCAATTTCACCTCACCCCTCCAGGCCCCAGCTGCTGGTGCTGTGTGAGCTGGACTCAGACCTGGCTGTGAAACACCCTCGCCTCCTTTCATTCACAACACAACTCAAAGCTGGGAAGGGACTGACCATCGTCTGCTCCGTCCTGGAGGGGACCTACATGACCCGAGGCAACGACGCCAAGACTGGAGAGCAGGTCTGTTCATGTTGTTCAGTCATGTCCACCGCCTGATTGGTCGACACCAGGATTCTAGTAGGAAGTAGATCACAACATTAATTCAAAATAGAGAAAAGCAGCCATCCAAATAAGCAGACACTCTGTACAAGTGATGTAACATCTATAGTGCAGCAGTCTGTGAGTGGATATACTGTATGAACATCAAAACTCCACTCACCTCCTGCAGAACCTGAAAAATGCCATGGCCGCAGAGCGAACCAAGGGGTTTTCCCACGTGGTGGTTTCGTCCAACCTACGAGATTGTTTCTCGCTGCTCATCCAGTCTGCAGGGCTCGGAGGAATGAAACACAACACTGTCCTGATGGCCTGGCCGACAAGCTGGCAACAATCCTCCACTACAAGGAGGAATTTCATAGGTAAATCACACGGGAGAATGCAAATTAAACCTGCGACAAAATTATAAAATCACCTCATGTTCAGTTTGTTCATTTTATCTACAGCTTGACTTTTATTACTAAACATGTTAGCAAATGGACAACGTTTGCATCTGAATCTCAATTGGCTGTCCTCCATCTCGCTCCCTCCAGAAACTGTGAGAGAGACAACCGCAGCACATCAGGCTCTGCTGGTGGCTAAGAACATCGACCTCTTTCCTGGGAACCAGACGCGCCTGAAGCAGGGAACTATTGACGTGTGGTGGATTGTACATGATGGTGGACTGCTCATGCTGCTGCCATTTTTACTCAGTCAACACAAGGTGTGTGTCATATTGTCTACAGTGCTCTTTTATTTTCCCTTTAGACGATGTCTTTCTTGTGTGTGTGTGAACTGAATCCATGTACCAGTGAAGGAAACACATTTGAGAAAAAACACAATGATAACCTGTAGGTATGGAGGAAGTGCCAAATGAGAATCTTCACAGTCGCCCAGATGGATGACAACTCCATCCAGATGAAGAAAGATCTCCAGATGTTTCTCTACCATCTACGGCTGGATGCAGTGGTGGAGGTGGTAGAAATGGTCAGTGAGTCTGCAGTGATATGTTCAGTCTCCTGTATTATCTGTTGATTGATGAATTATTACGATTAAAACAACAATTAAAGAATTTAAATCATGTGATAACTCCTGATGGTGAATTTGAACTCTCGCTCCGCCCCGCAGCATGACAGTGATATATCAGCCTTCACCTATGAGAAGACGCTGGTGATGGAACAGAGGTCTCAGATGCTCAAACAGATGCATCTGTCTCGCACTGAGCGGGAGAGAGAGGTACAACGGCACACGATTCACACTGTACAACAGACAAATAGCACACAGAAAGGTACAAGCTTAAATTTCTGCAGTGGGACAATTAGGTAAAATAAGTAAAATATTACATTATTAAATCACCATACCATCTTTTTCTGAGGCAAAGTTTCCATATTTTATGAAGTAAAGCAAACGTTTAATGTTTAAAAGTGTACAACACTCGTCCACAACAGAAAACACGTTGCAGCTGGAGTAAGTGTACAATATACTGTACAGCTGTCCTCCAATGAAATAAGAAGGCGTAGGGTCAATCCTCATAATCTGTTCTGAGCTTTGTTGACACTGAAACTCTTCCCGCCCACTTTGCGTTGCGATTGGACGATGAGCTCAGATTCAGAGCATCACAGATGTATCGCGTGGCTCCATTAAGAGGAAGAAGTCGCCAGTTCTTGACACCCCACCGCCCAACGCCCTGTGCATACCAGAAGATGAGGTAGCCATGGCAACCAAACCTTGTGGTAGCCAACCATTGTGCCATCACTCCATCCCTTTATCATGACATTCACCATCATTTCCATCGATTATCGCCATGACAACTACAGTATATTGAGCTCTCTTCCACACTGACTGGACTGACTGTTGTTTTATGGGAGACTGTCTGAGTTCAGTATTAGTTGTAGCTGCTAGAGCTTAGTTATTGCCACGTGTTTAAGCAAAGTTGGCTTGCTAATGCTTCTTAATTGGTATACATTCAGTCATAAAGTCATTAGAAGCTTTTTTAAAAAAAAATTTATACGCTTTTTCACACATTAAAATTTTAGGCAATAAGTGTTTATTATTGTATATTTTATATTTTATTTTGATAAAAATCCACATTAAATGCAGATGTGTGAGAATAAACACTGCAGTTTATCTAAGTAGTAGGTTCTAGCTAAAATGTGATGATGAAGAGATTTGCGTTGACCCTTTAGTTATTTTATAAGCACATGCATTAGTAAGGTGTGTGCCAAACCACGGTGTAAATGATCTCAATGCTGTTTACAGAGAAAGGTTGAGACTTTAAAATGGAGAAAACCAACTGTTCCCACAATAAGCACACACTTAACAACAGTGGAAAAATTAACATTGCCCCGACTGGTTGGAGTTAGAGGAGAGAAATGTTGGAAAGAGGAGAGATGAGTGGAAAAGTGGGAGTGGGAGGAAGAGAGACTATGGCCAGTGTTGTATTTAAGCACAGCCAATAATAACAGAGAACAATATGTGGACTAATTTGTAGGGTGTTGTGAGTGTTAGTTCTGATAGAAGTTCATCCGTCCATTTGTGATTCCATAAAGAATCTGTTTACTTCCACCACCATTTAACTTCCTCTCACCTGACTGCTCTGATAACATCCACAATTCCTTTGTTTTAACTCACGTGTAATAAATAATCTGATGCTGTAATGTCATGTCCAGATGCCTCAGGTGTACACGCTGATGAGAAAAGGCTCAGGATAATGAGACAAACATGATCTTCTCTTACCGTCTGACGTGTCCTCCATCAGGCCCAGCTGATCCACGACCGCAACACGGCCTCTCATTCCACGATGAACGACAAGGCTGCAGGTTCCACGCCAGATCGCGTCCACATGACCTGGACCAAAGACAAACTGGTCAACGAGAGGAACAGACACAGAGAGGAAATGGCAGTGAAGGACATGTTTAATATGAAACCGTAAGTGGATCCAGCTCACTCTGTAACACTCACACACTCCCTGACCTCAAGTCAAACATGATCAGTAAACTCAAACACAGCATTTCTTTCCTAGTGGATTATGTCTATTCATAATTACAGTATATCCTGCATAATACATTTTTATCATAGTACAGCTTTAAACCTACATATCCATTCAGCACTTTATTATAAAAGGTCATATCCTACTTTGTGTGTTTAGTAATGTCACCGTTTGCCTACTTTTATTTACCGGTATGTACTATACTGTTAGTTATTAGAGGAGTAAACAGTGCTAGGGAAGGAGTCTTTATTTTTGCATTAATGTAAGATATGTTGTTGTTTTTTTGTTGTTTTTCTCCAGTGAGTGGGAGCATCTGTAAGTTTACTTTCACTTTTTGAGTGCATGTGCATGTGCATGTGCATGAGTGTCATTTCTGCTGCTACGCTGTCAGTCGTCTAAAAGCTGCATGTGTCCACTGTGTTTGCCCACCGCCCACATCATCAGACGCCTCGTCGCTCGTCCTGTGCATCCTGTCGACTGTTGATGTGGAACATGATAATGAAACTGATCTCTGTGACACTTTGTGTGACATGAGAGGATGTTTCTTTGCTCCAGTCTCTAACATCTCTGGTTTAACATAGGAGCCATTCCAACGTGCGGAGGATGCACACAGCAGTGAAGCTCAATGAGGTGGTCGTCAAGAATTCCCATAATTCACAGCTGGTCTTGCTCAACATGCCAGGCCCACCGAAGAACAAGAAAGGGGACGAGAACTGTATCCTTTCTAACCAATCAGCTGGTCTTTTAGTTAACATGTCACTCTAACAGTCAGTATAACAATAGGGTTTAAAACAGCGTTTAAGACCTTAATATTTGGTATTAGATTAGAGTCACTGATTAGGTGACTCAGCCTATTTTATTGACCTAGTTAATCATAAAAATCCAAATTCCTGAACTGTATTTGCTCAGTATTGTTATCTATAGTACCTATGTAAAGAGATACTTTAAAATACTGTACTAAGCATTTGCTAATAATTATAATGCAGTAAAAATTATTATATTTTCTATATTTTTTTCTATATTTTTATTTATTGATCTTGTCTCTTGTGGTTTTGTTGAGCATTACTGCTCTACATGCCTTTCAATTGCCTCTTGGGGACAAATAAAGTTTTTTTTAAATTGAAACTGAATTGAAGTACAATACTCTATTTATAATACTGTATTTTGTGATAAAGTAGATATATATATAGTAGTATTAAATGGTACCATCACTCCCTATTTTTACTTAAGCACAGCAGATGTATAAACTAGTTGTACTGTACATTTCAGCTCTGACTTCAATATTTTATACACCCAGAATTTGACGGTTACAATTTAAATTTTAGTTAATTAATAAATTAACCACCATTGCAATGCGTGAGTACATCTCATGCATCTCAACACGTTTTGCTCTAGTTTACAGTGCGTCCTTAATTTGACTCTCAGATATGGAGTTCTTGGAGGTTCTGCTGGAGGGCTTAAATCGCGTCCTTTTGGTTCGTGGAGGAGGTCGAGAGGTCATCACCATCTACTCGTAGCACCAATATGTTTTTGAACATAATGACATGGCTGGATAGTGGGAACCCAGAGGGCCATGGGGCCTCATGCTGGGAGTTGGACAGCAATGTGTGGCAGAGGGAGGACAGCGCAAAATGCCCTCACAATGTCAGGACAACTGAAGCACACACAGTACTTCACATTGTGGAGTATTATGGTCTGGGTGATGGACATAGGGGAGGCTTCCTGCTACACAGCCTGGGCTCAGTGCATCATCTGAGGCCACCCTCTCCTCCTGAGGCTCGACACTGTCAGATGACACCTGTGAGGTTGCCCCAATGAGATGTTCTTTCCGTAGACGAACCTACAACTCGTGGTTCTTTTTTTAGCATTTCGTTTTGCAGCTACTGCTTTAACCCATTGGTTTTAGTGACAAATGTTGACACTGCTAACAGCATCTTTATAAGATGAATTGAACATGTTTGTAATTCAAAGCATTTTACTGAATATCAGGTCTCAGATAGTCAGAACCAAACTGATTATAGTGAGGACAGCTCCATAGCAAATGTTGCACTATTGATTATCAGCAGTCAATAAATAGGATTGTTTGAACAATGCTCACTTGATGATTTATTAGTGTGCCATGTTAAATCAGCATGGGAATGTGTATAATGTGCTCCATATTTAATGTCCCTGTCAAAGGACAAACCGTTTAATTAATTAATGTAAAGGGATCAAATACTTGTATAGTACAAGGCAGTGGCTGCACAGGACACATACCGGTACCTTTGTATTTAAACAATGTGTGACAGTGAACACCAAACAACAACTGTATATGTAAATGATCAAATTGGAAAAACACACTCGTTCCAGTGTATTTTTGTAACGTTTAGGGAAGATAAGGCAACTGGCTTTGGTTGATTGTCGTAACGATTAAAAGATCATTCTGCTTTGTTTCCTGCTTTGTTGTAGCAGTGTTTCTGTGCTTTTAGATCTCAGCTGTGACTCTATTTGGCTGTTAATTATGAACAAAAGTAGCAAGAATAAGACAAAATTTGTAATAAATCATCGTGGCATCAACGTCAGACACTTGAGTTCAAGAAGTTAATACTGTTCATAGTGAATACCGAAAGAATAATTAATCTTTCAGATGTTTAAGAAAGTCTATGAGGAATCCGGTGATAATTTACAGTGGAGACAGACAATGTGTCCCCAGTGGTTACAAGTGGTATTGTAGTTGAGGTAGCCACTGGTGAAAAGATCAAATCAACATATTTAGCCTTAGAGTCTAGCTATTGTCCAAAGCAGTTTGAACTCAGTGCTATGACAGCTGTAGAGTAGAGTAAAATAGATACGTTTGTAGTAATAGATCAGCTGACTGTGGTAATCTAGCAGAAACAATCATAGAGTATGCATTAAAAAAAAATTCCCAAGCATTGTGACTTGACTGTAGTTTAATGTTATGTCTGTAATGTTATATTTGTGATTCTTGATCATTTTGCCATGACCATAAAAAACTATAACAGCTATCAAGCAAAAGCATATTGAAAATGCTCCGAATCGTCAGACTGATGTATCAAAGAGAAAAATATAGTTTGATTGTATGACTTTTTATATATTTATATATATATACAAGAGAGAGAGAGAGAGAGAGAGAGAGAGAGAAATTCTCCCTCTGTATCTGAGCTGTGGGGATCATTTACATGTTTGTATTATGGTCTAGATAGTGGGACCACCACAAAGAGAGGAGTTGATTCAAACGCAGAAAGAACCACCCATAACGCGTCACAAAACACACATCTACAAACACAGACCAAAGGAGAGGAAATGACAAAGCAGGAAGTCATCATACATAGGAAATGAAGCTGAAAGAGGAGATAGGGAGAAGTGTAAATATCCTGATGGCCCTCTGTTCATCTCAGCTCTAACTTTTCTTCCTGTTTTTGTGTCCACTTTAAAATGAGACAACAGCATGGTGGTGAATGAACTTGGGTTTATTCTCAGCTTTTCAGTCTTAATAGGCCTAAAAGTCTCTCAAATGCCATTATAAAACATGACCTCTGTAGCACAGAGTTTAAAGTTTGATCCATTTAAAACAAAAAAAAAATGTTTCAAAGCCTTCATATTTTTCCTGTGGCACTTTGGTCTAAGATGCTTACGTGAGGTACATGTATATTCCCATTTCAGATTGGGTTATTGTTCCTGGGGCCAAACTAAAAAGACGAATACTCAAATAAGAGCAGTCACAGATGACAGTGAAGCTGGATTTACATAAACAGGCCCATGTTTCCAAAATTCAGTTTGATCCGAAAATGATCATTGTCTCTTTGCTCCCAAAAGAACAAAGAATAGCAGCACTAAGACGCAGTCAGGAAACTGGGCACAGGATAAATGGCTTCCTGTTTGCACTGCAGTGTGGTCAGCTGGGTCAGCATGCACAGGGTAACAACAATCACAACAACAACCTCACATACTCAGCCTGATGCTGTGATCACCGTCTGAACTACTGCTCTGCTACACTGTCTGCAGTCCTCTATATTTGTTCAGTTTAAAGCACACAATGAGCTTCTGAACCTAATTTGACACTTTATTGTTTCCTCAATGACAATGTTGTCCTCTGGGCAGGATCCACAATGAAAACACAATGACCACAAGTGTCGCTGAACAAAACAATCTCAGAGTTTATGAACAACAAGAAGGGGAAATGCAGGGTTCACGGAGTCTTCATTCATTCTACATGTTTTGCAAGGATTGTGTCCTGTAAAATGTCTTAAAGCATCTAATGATCATGGACAAGAAATGTAGCATCATGGCAAGTAACAGCTGTATCTCTGTAAGCTTATTAAATGTAAGACCTACCATGATCTGTCTTCAGGGGCCTCTAGATGTGACATCATCAACACGAGACGAGCCCTATGACTGAGCTCTGCACAGAGGCTCTTTGATTGCAGCCTTCCATTTACTGAAATGTTACCGCTGCACTGAATACGTTTCAGTTTCAAGACCATATCAACGCTCGCTCAGAGTTGTTTTATCAGAGGCCAGGTTAAGATTTTAAGGAGATAACACTTAACAACTCCAGTGAATGAGTCATATATGAATTAATTTGAGAAAGTACCTATGGCTTTCAGAAGAATCCCCACTGACTTTGTAGCTTGGTTATTTTACTCCAGCACCCCAGTCAACCTCACGTCTACTGGCCCAGTGGTTGATTTAACTCAGTTTGTTACAAAATGAATTGTAGTTATTTAGCTCTGAACATAACATTCTAATACAGGGGATCCTCGTGTTACGATGTTCGCGAGATACGACGTTTTCGTGGTTACGACACATCTCCCGTGAACTTACTTGTTTCGACTTAAGCGGTTTGCCCCGTAAATACGTACAGACTTCACATGGGAACTAGTTGGTGAGCGCTTTCTCTGTCTCTCAGCGCACCTGCCGGCTCTCCAACACCTCCACAGCACATTGAGGCTACTCTGCCTTGTATTTACTTATGTGAAATGGACGGCTGGCGGGGGGGGGGCAGCCGGTAAGGAGATGCACACGGACACAGATGCGTTCGGGATCGTGGCAATACCGTAGGTTTATTCACAACACAGAGTCTACACGGTTGATATCAGAAATCTAAAGGAAATGCTCATTACACTTGCGATATCAACTCCTACGGTGTGTCAAAAAGGCAAAAGGCAATTCACCATAATAAACTCTTATTTTAGCGTGGTATTATAGCGACATCTAGTGGCACAACTTATTATCTACATACGAATACATACATATGAATGTATGTTCCGACTAACGTCGAAATTCGGTTACGACACATTCTCAGGAACGGATCTCCGTCGTAACACGAGGACCCCCTGTATACGAGAGTACTAATGGTAAGTATTACTCCGTCCAATAACAGAATGTTAAAATTGTCAAATCCAGTTTTCACTCTCCCCCTCCTGTTTGTTAAATGTAATGTAATGTGATTTGGCAGAAATGCTCCTAAAAGTTGGTCGCCAACCACCATTAAACGACTGAAGATCTTTGTCCCTTACATTTTTGCCCTTATGAATTAAACATATACAGTGCTCAGTGTAAATGAGTACGCCCCAACAGATTTGTCAGAAAAGCTTTTGTTTCCTTCCAGAATCAGCATTTTCCCTGGGATACTATACTACAAAATACTCCCACATTTGTTTTGTTTTTACTTTTCACAGGGGGGGTGGGGGGTATACTTATTTATGCCGAGCACTCTGTGTATTACTATTCTATAGTCCAACACATATTTTCACACTTTCTGTTTCAACTCTTTTTTATCAGCAATCACTGATTCTCATAACAAACATGTTGAGAACTGAGGCTGGTCACAGCCCTCATCATCATCATCATCATCATCATCCCACAGCTTCCCCTGACCACCCACTTACATCTGATCTAACTGGAATTTAACAACACAAGTGCATTAGGCGGAGAATGTGGTCTACAAAGACAGAGGGGGATAGAGGATGAGGGTGGGCAGCGGGGGGAAAGGGAGGGCACCTTTCTTTCTCTTCATCCCATTATCATTCCAGCATCTACTAATAGCAGGGTGTTAACATGACAACATGGGTAATTTCACCGAGATGCCATATGACCCTGTTAAGCCCAGAAGCTTTGTCTCTGTTGGCTTAAGAAGATAAAAGTGCACTGCTAAATGGACGAGCTCCACCAAAGGCAAGTTCCTCCTGGTCAGTGGACTGTTTCAGTTAAACGTGGATGATTTACAAAAGGAATCATATCCTCCAGGTTTTTTAATTGGATTGTTTAAAAGTGGGCCTATAGCAACATGCAGACAAATAATCATTTGTGAGTGAGTGAGAAGCTCTAAAGCACAGTGTGTGTGTGTGTGTGTGTGTGTGTGTGTGTGTGTGTACATACATAGGGAGCATACATGATACACAGCGGATGGGCGGTTGTTTCCCCAGGTTAATCTAGACTTGAGCTAATTGTTATTAAATTACTATTAATTAATTCAATCCAACATTATTCCATGTATTGATTAGTGTTAATTAAATAATTTAATTTAATTTAAGTTCATACACTATAGATCTAACATACATTATTAAATACAATGGTGTGAACAGATCTGGAAAGATTTTTTTTCCCAGATAGATTCATAAACAGATTAATTTACTTTACTAACATAGCTTCACATAGATAAAAACAGGCATGATCATGATCATGTTAATGAAGGGATACTGACTCACACAGCAGCAGCAGGTTAGGAGAGAGGGTCCACTGACTGAGAGAGGGTGGAGGGGTCTCTTTTTTTTTCTTCCTTCCAAGGGAGTCAAATTTCCCAAGTCTGTGGGCCTTGGAGTCACTTAGCTCCGAACTGAGAGAGCCTTTGTACTGAGAGAGAGAGAGGGAGAGAGAGAGAGGCAGACAGCAGTGTGACTTCAGGTCTGCACAGTTCAGCAGAGGGACCACGGAGTTTGCACGAACTTCATCCCACATGCACTTGGAGTTCACTTCCAAACCTGGATTTGCGCTCATTCAGATGCCACAATGTTTCATGGGTAAGTTGTGTTACAGGTCGCCTCTTTACTTCTGCATGTAAATATCACAGAGCTTTAACATATTTGAATAACTTTAGGGAACGCTCAGACCATCATCTCTCTTCTGTTGAACATGTGATGTAGCAGCGCATAACGAAACATTCTTAACTGACCAGAGTCTATGTTGTCTGAATAGGCTGATACATACATACAAAAGCTGTCTGTGTGTTGAAGACAAACCTTCTGTGACTGATGTGTCTCCTCAGGTGGACGCTCTCCCTGCATCTCGTCCTGCTGTGCTGGCTGGCTGCTGCCCTGCAGGACACAGAAGGTAACTACCAGGCTTTTTCATTTCTTTCTCTTTAAAGTAATACACAGCAGAGATGGATTACTGGAATGAGAAATCATTAAAAACTATAAAGAGACAACGTAGCCCTTCCTCATTTTGATGATGTGGCCCTGACACACTCATTAGATGAAACTCCCTCACATTGTCTCAGGTGATAATGATTTGATCTGATTTGAGTTTATCAAATGAGGTTTCATTTGTCCCAAACTAACCAGTGTGTGATGGAGGTGAGATAGTAGGATGACGCGTGCATGGATGTAAAACAAAAAAAAGAAATGTATAATAATAACATAACAATAACGTAAATTGAATCGTTATGGGGGTGACCTGTTTCTCTGCATACACACGGACATATTTCTATTTATGAAGACTAAATGTTGTTTTTAATTGAGTGTGTGGATGTTGCTGTTGTCAGCGTGTTTGTGTGTCGGTTAGTGTATGTTTATGCTTGTGAGTGTCTGTGGGAGCTACAGTAAAGGGGGTGAATCAATACTCTGCATGCAGCTCCATCACTGAATACGATTTGAAAAAGAACATTTTGAGATGATCATTGTTGATATTGTGGCAGTGGCTACAAACTGATGAAAGTAAAAACACTTTCAGTTCATTGCACTACTGTAGCAGGTCAGAGGACATCAGCTGACTGAGCAGCCATCAATCAGTCGCATGCGTCCCACATCACCTTCAAATGTGGCGTGAGTGATTGGATCTGTGGACACATTCAGGATGCACTTAGGTGCAGTGGCATCTGTACGTGTGATCATATCTCTCAGTACAGAGGTTAATACCAGGTCTGAACGGGGTCACAGTCATTCTTCATAGGCATTGTGGTCACATCCCCAGGCAGTAATTACAGGCTAAGACCAGATCCCATCTACATCAGTGTAACAGCACAACTACCTGTCTATCTGTCATTGTCTCCCTTTCACTGAGTGTAAATCTGATGTTTTCATCTGACGGCCTTTTTTCCACTCTCCAGTGAGACTGATGAATTTTACACTCTAATCAGGTGTGAAAGTAATTTTTAAGATGTTGGCCATTTCAACTCATATTATTTATAAATTAAAACAAACAAGAAGGGTAACCTGGCAGATGGGGAGTTGAGCCCAGTGTGTCATCACTTTTTTCAAGAGTGTTTTCGTTGTTAACAAAGCTGCTATGTCTTTGTGGTCTTTAAAGCAACAAGTTAGGTTCTTTTTATCTCGTGATGCCACATGTTGCTCTCCATCCTCCTCTATCACAGAGCCATTCATCTGTGTCAGTCTCCTTTTTCCATGCTCATTTCACACCTAGTCCAATTACCCCCCCACCGCCACCCCGCCCCGCCCCGCTGTGAGACTCTTCTTCTACAGCTCTACAGGAGAGAGGTTGTTTGTTTGTTTGACAGTAGGCTGTTTCCTCTTTACCCTCTTTATCCTGTGTGTGTGTGTGTGTGTATGTGTGTGTGCGCGTGTCAAACTCTGCACCGGGGTGAGAGATGAGGTGTATGGTTTGGATGTGGGGTCACACTGAGCTTTGAAGTGATCATCCACTACCAGTGTTGAGGAGGCGGCTGCAGGCCTGTTTATACTGTACCGTCCATACCATACTCTCACAGTACTTTCTTTGAGCCCAGTTATAAAGTGAGGCTGTTTTTACATACGGACTCCAGAAACTGGCCATTTGGGTTTTCAGAAGTTTGCCATTTATATATGACTTTATTCTGATCAGCTGTTCTACATAAACAACCTCTAAGTCAGCAGCTAAGTGAGGCATGTGCCCTGGATCCATGATGCTGGCGTTCTCCATTACATCAAACAGGGAGGTGATAGAGTCTAAGCAAGCAGAGACTAAACAACAGTATGTGATTTTTTTAAAAAGCTGTATATAGCTCAAAATTGTACTTTCGCACACGTCAGTGCATCATCGTTACTTTCTACACTTCCGGAAACACAGAATTCCGTGTTACCGTTTTCCACTCCCGCTCCGTCCCCGCCATAAACACCCCTGCCTGCGGGAACCTTCACTTTCCATTTACTGCTGGCTGAGTAGCTCTGAAAGGATTCTGTGTTTAGCCAATATAAATGATTGTGAGGTGATCGCAGCAGGAGCCTGCTCTGGACAAGATGTTCGTCTGTACAGTAAAACCTGCTTGCATTATATTACACAGACAATGCCAGCCCTTTTCGAGCTGAAACCCTTAATACTAGCTACAGTATAGGTTCCTTCTGTCAGGGGCTGAATATTTGCTTTGTTTTCCTCAAGAAAGTGTTGTTAAAAACACATTTTATCTCTCACCTTTCTATTCACATGTAGTTTCCCGTGTGGTTTTACGTAAAACTCTTCCCACTCTTGACCTTATTACATTTCTGTTACTGGAATAAAAGTCCCTCCAAGTTCCATTAGGTGTTTTATGGGCCTAAAACCTGGCAGCGGATCAGGTCATAGAAGTGTATGAAAGACCTGCAGCTAACTGAACGGCCTCAGAGCAGCAGCAGCGGCGTCCTGTCTGGAATGTGCCCATTGAGCTGAAGTGACTTTGATTTGGACACGGCAGGACACAATGGGCCGACTGTAAAAGGTGTCTTTGCTGGATGTGTGTAACCGTCAGCTCTATAGGATTTTCACAGGAAAAAAGTCTACAACTGGAAACTTTAAATTAAGAATCAACGTTTCTTGTTGACCCTCCTCCCTTTCTGTTGTGAAGGCTCTCACAGTTTCCATGATGTGATGCTGACTGAGATGATGCAGTTCTCACCCCGTTTGCTTGGACACACAGCGAAAGCTTGTGTGTGGCTACGGAGGAAAAGATACTAATATCCGACGCGATAAGTCGGCAGGCGTCGTGTTCTTAAAATGTCAGTTTTAAGATTTACAGCTTTCGCTGTCATGGTTTGTCGATGGGTGGCTGTTGTTGTTGTTGTTTGGTTTCACCGTTTCCCTGGTTACTGTTGGAAAAACTGACTATGAATCATTATCATTGTCTATCTGTTCCACGCTGTCTATGCTTTGGGGCATGAAACCTACAAAGAGAGTCTTTTTACTTGAGGAGAGTTGTCGTTGTTGTTTATGTGCAAATGTTACACTTGTTATTTGAGACATTTACATGCATCTTTACTGCCTGCTCTGCATGTGACCATACAGAACTCTTATTCCACAACGTAGCAACAACTAGTGGGTCAGGTTATTAATCTGAATGATGTGATCCCAGTGCAAGATGGTCTCTAGTCATTTCTTTATATTGATTATACTGTATAACGAAACTGCAGATAGACTGAAATATCATGGATACACTGCAGTTATGTTCAGAACAATTTCACCACTTTTTGTCAATTTGACACTAAAGAAAATAGGACCCAGTCATTCGAAGCCAGGTTATCCGGAATACTGCATAATCCTGCCTAATGCGATTCTCCCCTGAACGTCACATGCAGAGAACACTGTAGACCCAAGGTACCCAAATCCACCTCCGCTGTCTCATTTCTCATCATCATCATCATTAGTCCCATCTGTTTGACTTCATGTAGCAGCTCATGTCCAACATCATGTTCTCTCTCACACTTTGATGTAACCATGTCTGGGCTTCAAGGACAGGGTTGAATAGACTGTCTTTCTGTGTGTGTGTGTGTCTGTGTGTGTATTAGTGTGTTTATACTCAGGTATGCTTTCCGCATATTTGGGTCTGTGGCTACTGAAATTACGGAGCCTCTGCTGTTTGCTGATGGAGAGTTCCTGCACAAAACACAGCACAGCTTCTGTCCCCATAAGGACACGTCTGCATTCAACATGGAATTACTGAGAACACAGGCACCAGTTTTTTATGATGTGGTGACCTTTGCTCTGTGTCTGTCCTCCATGTTGAATGCTGTGGAATAATATGGCAAGACTCCCTACTTTTTCTTAAAAATCAAAGTCGCGAATCAGAGTGGAAAACACTTAGCTCTTCAGTAGAAACTCAGTCCTCTGTTGAGGTCCTGCGCCACAGCTTCACTTCTGTTGTTTACCTTTGGATTATCATCTTAACTTCCCCTCAGAGAAAAACAAGAAACAGATATAGATGTAAAGGACAGAACTGAGACAGACAGGACTGTAAAACAAAACTAGCATTGATTTGTTTTTGGGTTGGTTTGTTAGTACTTTATAAAATACTGCCAGGTATTGGTAAAGGATGTGTCACAACTGTGACCCAGTTACACAATGTGAAATATGAAATCAATACATTACCACCCCTTCACAATCGATCACAGCGGTAACAGCTTTATTGCACATGGACTGATGTACACTGATCAGCCACATCGCTAAAACTGGTGACTGGTTTTCACGTGTGTTGCGTATTTATGTTTATCCGTGAGATTTTATACATATTTTGTATTTTTATTATTACTGTCCATGGTTTCATTGCCTATACAAGTTAAAGTACACACCGGTTCCTGTGTTAATGTTGTGTCTAATCAGTGTATTTCTACAGTCTGCAGCACATGTTGAACTGAGTTTATTGCTTCACAGAAATACTCTGTGACGACTTCACCTGCACACATCGTCACTTGCACTGTGTTGCAAAAACAGACCAGTGACAGGAGATGGGTAAAGGAAAAACAGTGTCACACTGCCCGGCTCTGAACAATGGTGAATTTTGTGGCAAGGCCTCAGTGGGTGGATGTCAATAGATGGCACTGTGCCACAGGGACTGTGGAGAGAACATGAGATAATATTTTCCTGTCGACATTTCTCTGAAGGTTGTCTTTCATTCCGCACGGCTCACATCAAATGTCTGTCACAGTACAAAATACAAGTGACCATGGGCGCCGTATAGGGGAGAAAAGTTAGGACGACTGACTGACAGGGGCCCCAAAAAATAGGAAAGTACATATAGTTTCTGCGCAGGGGGGCCCAATATGATTTTTTGTCACGGGGCCCAAAATTCCTGGCGGTGCCCCTGCGAGTGACATCACTGACCTGTAGGATGTCCCTATGCTTATTCTCCATCACCTCCCACAGTGCTACAGATGGGCCATTATGTCACACCACTGGTGCACAGTGGGATTCACACCATACACCGTGACAGTAACACTTTGCATGAGCAAAAGAATTTCACCATCACTGTGACTCCCTTGTCTTTCATTAACATTCACATTAGAGGAGGAGATGAGTCGATCTTGGGGGGTTGTTTGCTCTGAGAACAACACTCGCAGCTGAGCAAACACGCCCCCCCCCCGACACACACAGACACACACACACACACACACACACACACAGCATCTCACACTGCGTGCCTTATACATGCATAAGCAGGATGTAGGCAGCTGTAAATAACACAGAAACCTATATAGCTATGATACCACATATTCAGAGAAACTAATTTACTTCACTGTCTTGGCTGCTTTAATATAGATGATCTTAAGAGAAATAAAAAAAACTGCTAATCTTACATGAAAAAAATAAATAATAATAAAAAAAATGCATTTACTAAAAACATTAAATGCATGTTTTGTGGTCTTCAATTCTAAAATCAGCCAATGTTTAAAGTGCAAAGGCAACATGACACTATACAGTAAATGTGATGCAACATCAAAACCCAGAAACAAGGACTGGTTGATCCTGGTGCCAAATATATGAACCATGAATAAAAACATAACTTGCAGTAGTGGCAAGAAATATATACCATTCTAACTATGGTCAGTGATTAGAGGAGGACTGTGAAACAATCACTAAAATTTAGTCAAATGGGCATTGGATCCAATTTCCAGCAACCCTGTGTCTACCTGCTTACCTGTCTATCTGTCTCATCACACTGTCCTACTGTGTCCAACTGTCCCGCTTATCTCAGCTGGCGTAAGCACATGGAACAAAAATATCACTGAACTGCCCATTGGACAACTTCCTGCATCTCTCTCTCTCTCTCTCTCTCTCTGCCTAGCTCTGTATGTGTATGTATTTCAGAGGGTGAAGTAAGGGTGAGGGATGGCAGGGAGCTGTGAGGGCATTTGATGTCATGGAAACTGTTCTTCCACAGATGTCCACCTCTGACCTCCTAACAAATCCTAACAATGCCTTCTATTCATCTGAAACACACTATAGACCTTACAGTGTGGCTGTGAATGAACTTGTGTGCGAATATGCAATTTGTATGCGTGTGTCTTGGAAGTCAGAAGTCCATCTAAGAAATGACCAAATCTACCTTAGAGAAAAAGAACGGTGAATCCAACAGCCGGTCATAAGAGCAGCTAAGTTCAACACAGTCAGATGTAGCACTTCGTGTTTTTATACTTCAGACAAATACTGATTTGCTGATTTTCTTCAATATTTCAGGGTCTGCTGTCTGACCTTATGACCCCTTGTTATTTGTTCTTTTGTTTTGTGTTTAAATGGTCATGAAATTGTCATTGGTGGCCACATGTGGTCAATAATCAGCAAAAGTTATTTTATTACAAGTAAATGCATTAGAAGTACTTTTTCACTTTTTGGCCACTGAAGGGTCTTGAAACTACAACACTGAATAGTTGTGACAATATGATGCACATAGAAAAGTTGTGTATTTAGACACCTGGCAAGTTTACGTCCAGTATTCAGTATCCCCTGAGAAGTATTATCTGGCTCTTTGCCCTCAACTCACCAGCTAGTTGCATAATTTGTCAGCTGACTGGTTGGGAAATGTAAAGAAAATATAACCATAAGCAATTCATTTCAAATCATATATATATATATATATATATATATATATGTATCTGATGATGTATCTGATGAGTGTCAATAATGTGGTTATATGTTGGTAGCATGCACAGCACTGTGCTCGTATAATGATGCCTGTGGAAAATTCAGAGGGAGGTCAGAGGTCACATTAGGCACAATACTCATGCTCTTGCTGGAGTACACATTAGCAGATGGAAAGTTGACAACACAAGGCCTTTTAACCTTTCAGTTGTTTAGTTAAACAATAGCAAGACTTAGAGCACTCCAAATGGATACAACCTCGCAAGATAAAGTGAGATAAAGTCAACTCTCCTAAACAAAGCCCCCATGCCCTCCTCTGAGACTCTTGTCTCGACGCCTGCTCCAGTCATCCAGAACTAACTTCATGTTCGTGATGGTGCCTTTCACCAGAATCAGGTTGATGGAGATTTCGAATGACTGATATATCATTATATTATATAACATTCAGAAACATTTAAATAGCACACAGCCTGCTCTGGCCTCTGCTCTGCTCTGCTCGCACCATGCCGCATGCAACAGGCAGATAAAACAATCTATGCTTGGACAATGCAATTCAATCCCTCCCATATCCAGACATTAAGGTTCATTCTTATCTGCCATCAGTAAAGCTATGACTTAATGTTCTGAATCGGTTGTTAGCCCTTTAGCCAGCACAGCGTACAACAACACTTGTCAGTCAGCACCATGTAATCTACATTCTTCTCTCACATGCTCTATTGGCTCAGAAAGGAAGCTGTGGCTCCACACAGCAAACACACATTATCTGATGATGAGCTAACATCTGGGTGGACGTCAGGTACCTGAGACCATGTATTCTGTTACTCTTTATCCATCTGTGTGTTTGTGTGTGTTGGCGGGTCAGTTGTTTGGGTTAATCCTGCCCTGGGGCCAAACTCTCCTTCTGACTCTCCTCTTTTTTCTATCCCTCCCCACACTCGCCCATACACCCCCTCTTTTCCCATGCCAAGGATATGAAACAAATAGGATCATTATATATACACCTCGACTGCAACTATTACTACTATAGCGGTGATACCATTTCAACTAATATTGTACTCCTGCTGCAGAGGTTTTACACGTATAGATATTAAGGAAGTCAGATATTCGCACTGCCCAGGTTAGTTTTTTTGGACTGTCTTTGATATTTTTAATTTTACTTTGAGTGTAGAGGACTGACGGCAAAAGCGTATACTCACTTTCTTTAGACACACATTCCTTTGTCTCCAGTTTGTCCCTTAATCTTCCCTGAGGTTGACAGTGGAGTCACAGGTTCAAAGAGAGTGTGTCGTTGTGTGCGTCTCAGTGTGTGCGCGTCCAACATCATCTCTGACATTCCGGGGATACTTTGACTTCCACCTGCCGTCTGCAGACACAAAGGCATCAGATCAGGCAGACAGACCCTGTCCCATTCATACAATCACCACGGAACCTTCACCACATGAAGAGCCACATAAAATGATGCTGCCCCTCAGTGATCTGAATGCAAATTACAAGTTGCATTGCATACACGAAACCCACCAGTTCACTTGTCTTATATCAAAGATGATACTGAGTAAGTGATGCAACAATAAGTAAGACATACTTTAATTAAACAACTCCTGATTGTTCTTGTTGATACCACTAACATTAGCGATACAAGAATATGAATGGGGCATTTTCCTATTGTTCAAAAGACTATCCTTTCAATCCCATCATGTTAATCCTGCTACTATGACTATTTTTTATATTGGTTGATTATTGATTATTTAAGTCACAAGTCACATCCAGATTTCAGACAGTGTAGTTTGGTCCTGTTCTTGGCCAGGGTAGTAATAATAATAATAATAATAATAATAATAATAATAATAATAATAATAATAATAATGATATGTTAGATATTCATATCACTGACCGTCTCGGCTGCAATAGTCTAAATTAGACTGGTATATGACTCACCACTTCACATTATAATTTGTATCAGCTCAGCAGCCCCCTCTTTAGTTTATGAATGCAGCCCAGCCTTTCCTGAACATGGCCCTGAAATAAGAAATGAAAACAGGACGAGGAGTGGAAGAGGAGTGAGGAAGGGAGGGAGCATGAGAAAAACAGCATAGCAACACAGGCCTCATTGACTCCTCGGTCAGTGGCTACAACATGCTTGCGTGTGTGTGCGTGTGTGTGTGTTAGTTTGGTATACCATTACCTGAGAACAGGTCCTCTCTGTTGACCTTTGCAGCCCACCCACTCAGCTTTCTGGTTTTATGGTTGGTTCAGAAGCCGTGTCAATCAAAACTGAAACTAAAGAGTTAAATGCACAGCCTCATACACAAAGGAAATGTACCTATGTATGACAGACAGACAGACAGACAGACAGACAGACAGACAGACAGACAGAGAGATAGACAGATAGACAGATAGATAGATAGATAGATAGATAGATAGATAGATAGATAGATGCTCTTCACTTGCTGTTAATGTGACATGATTGAGCTCGTGTGATTGAAAAACTCACATGTACTACTGTTCATGGCCACTAGGTGGTGGCCACGATTGCATCAATAAGTCAGCGGTACCTCTTTTGACTTTGGCATGAGTAGAAGGCCATGTTTTATAATGTGCACGATTTATTCCGGTAGAACCTTTAATGTAAATACATTTACGTAAACATAAATATGTAATTTCTGCTCAAGTGCAAAAATGACATAATTACATTTTAAGTATTAGAAAATCATTAAGCAGATGAGTGATTCATCTACACGTATATAAAACGTGGACACATAATTCAGTGTGTCCTTGTGAAATAATGTTTCCAACTTTTAGAGTCTCCTGATTTCTCCTCTGTCTGCCGCAGCCAACTGATCATTTCTGTGAATAAATTCATTGCAACCCTGCATGATTGGCTGTGACAGTAAACCAATTAGTGTTTATTGTCAGGGCGGTTGCTAGGTAGAGCGGGAAGTGAGAGGGAGAGGTGAAGGGTGAAGGGGTTACTCTCCCTGGAATCCAGGGGCCCTAAACAGGGTCACCCCATCAAGAAAAAGAGAGTGGGTCTGAAAATGCTCATAAGAACGTGTCAGCCATTCACCAGCCGATGCACATGAAAGTGACTGCTGTCTTTTTACGTGATGACAAAGGCCTGGAAAAAGCCATGTCAACCGTCCTTTCATTTCACTGCTACACTCTAATGCAAGCACTTGTTAGATGCTTGGTAGGTGACAGCTTAGTGACCTGCAGTTAATGTTACACACTCTCTAGTGGTGTAACCAGGCATAACAGCATATTATCCAGAAGATTCCTGAACATGCTCTGTGTTTGTGATGCAAATATATGAGATATATAAAAATAAACAAGAGTGTCATTATAATCACCCCCCCGCCACCCCCCACCCCCCAGTACAGTACAGTACGGGGGGTCCTTGCGTTACGACGGAGATCCGTTCCTGAGAATGTGTCGTAACCGAATTTCGACGTTAGTCGGAACATACATTCATTGTGCATACATTGTGCCACTAGATGTCGCCCCCGAGTTACGACGGAGATCCGTTCCTGAGAATGTGTCGTAACTGAATTTCGACGTTAGTCGGAACATACATTCATTGTGCATACATTGTGCCACTAGATGTCGCTGTAACACCACCCTACAATAAGAGTTTACTATTGTGCATTGCCTTTTGTCACTGTAGGGGTTGATATCACGAGTGTAGTGACCATTTCCTTTAGATTTCTGATATCAACCTTGTAGACCCTGTGCTGTGGAGGTGCTGGAGAGCTGGCAGGCGCGCTGAGAGACAGAGAGAGCGCTCACCAACTAGTTCGCGTGCGAAGTCTGTACATATTTACGGGGCAAACCGCTTAAGCCGAAACAAGGAAGTTCACAGATGTGTCGTAACCACGAAAACAACGTAACTCGCGACCGTCGTAACTCGAGGATCCACTGTATACGCTTCCTGCCAGCCTCCGGGTTCTGCTCAGCTGATGCCAGGTCTTGATGTGGTGGACCATCAGGGCCGATGCCCATGCTTATCTCCCTTGACCCCTTCTCTCCCCATCCCATTCCACACCTCCTAACACAAGGCTAATCCATGTCTAATCAAGCTTCTTCCCCTGAAGGGGTTTCTCTCTCTCTCTCACCCTCTCTAAATCTTAAACCCATCATTTGCTCCATTAGAGACCACCCGCCCTTTTTTCCCACAGGTCTTTATGTGGTAGTGCGTTGTGACCGGCACCGGTGGCTCGGTGGTTCGACCACACCAGTAAATAAATAAATGCAAATGAATAACTGCATACTCCTTCTGTGGATACTTGCAGGCTTTGTGTTTGTTTGTTTGTTTGTTTGTTTTGTTTCAGCTGAACAAGCTGTAATTATATATTCAGATATGGAGAGCAGAGAACACGCCCTTAACAGGTCACCAGCCAATCACAGGGCAGCAGACAAACAACCACTCGCATCATTCATATTCTCATTTACATTCACACCTCTGGTCAAGTCGGAGTTTCGAATGAAACGTACCCTCAGTCTGCATCTGTTTGGATTTACTGCACCACCACCTGCAAAAAAAAAAAATCAGAAAAATCATTTGTATAAATTTGCATGTGTAGTTCTTGTTCATCATGGCTGCTATTAGGAAAAAGTTAACACTGACAACAAGTTCTTTCATTATCAGGAGATTAGAACCATCTTTGGGAATATTTTCTAGAGAGTGCTTTTATTTTTTTTTTTTTTTCGGCTCATGTCCTGCCCATCTAGTAATATGCAGAGGAGCAGGAGCAGTGACACTGTGGATTGTTTTTTTCTGTACTTTTCCTACTATGACAAAGTCAAAATCACTACTGTGATTAAAAATAAAAACCTCTTTAGGGCGACAAAGGAAAGTGTGATCACACCCTGAATGTGATCAGTCTGAACAAACAAGTCCACCCTGCACTCAGTGCCCCATCCTCAGCAGCAACACCAGCACTCATCCCGGACCTCATCAAACATCATTTGAGAGAAGCACAATACATCAGAACAGGGCTCCCATTGTCATCACTGACACGGGGCCTCCCTCGCTCCATCCCTCTCCCCGCTCACTGAGCTGCTGCACACAGCACACTGTTTCCACTCCATCTTTTATTTTACTCCTGTGACTAAAAATATGATCTCGGTAGATAAGAGGCTATATTAACATGACAAAACTGGAAACAGAGCTCTTAAACTGATTATATAACCTACCTGTAACATATGTACTGTAAGTTCATATGACATGATGAGTACTATTTCACTGCAGGTGCCACTTGTGCACTGCAGAAACATGTGGATCAATTCACTTTTTGAAAACGTACACTTTCTCACACACTACTTTGAATCTGCCACATGGCTGAACATGTGTTTGTGTAAGTGCATGTATCTTATGTTTAAACTGAAACAGCGCCACCGTGCCAACCTGCTAATGGTGGCGTTCTGCAGTGTTAAAGGATGAAAACTGAAAAGGGGAGAAAAAGAGGGGGAACGATGCTTGATGACAAAAATTTCACCAAAGCAGCACTGAGAGCACATGCTCGAAATCAGTGTCTGCAGCACTGATTCTGACGGACACACACACACACACAGGAGGAGGCGAGAGGGGAAAGGAGGAGGAGGAGGAGGGAGGAGTAGTTAACTAACTAACTCTCTAATCTGCCGTCTGCGTGAACAGGGCAGAGAGAGAAGTCGGCCCGAGGAGGGGGAGTTAGTAATTATACAGGGAGGGAGGGAGAGGAAAGAAAGAGCGATATGTCAGTGAGTTAGACAGAGACGGTCAGAGCGAGAGACAGAGACGGACAGAGAAAGTAAGGAGGACAGAGGTGAAGGAGCAGCAGAGAGGACAGCAAGACGCCCGAGAGTCAGACCGTGAATATTTTTGGGGACTGGATGCTAAAGTCGTGAGATTTGGTTCGACACATGTGCATGTGGGAGTAGTGCTGTGTGCCTCCTCTCACAGCTGGAGACACAGAACCCGTCTCAGCATCTCAGCTGTCTGTCTGCTGCGTGGACACAGTGTTGGACAAGGATACAGGATGGGATCCCTTCGTCTCTCTCTTGCACTCCTCTTCCTCCTCTCCTCTCATGCAAAAGCCCAGTGGTGGAGTTTCATCTGGGCCAACCCCAAAACCAGCTCCAGCTCTCCAACTCCTCCGCCCTCTGTTCCTCCCTCATTCACCTCTCCATCCGTCACCTTCCCGGGCCCGTCCGACACCTCGCGGACAACAGAGGTCGGGGTGGGCAGCACTCAGATGGAGGGGTCTGTTGTGGCTCCGAGACCCACTGATGGAGTCTTCATCTCTGGCCACAGCACTGCAGAGCCTGGCTCTTCACCTGCAGGGGGGAATACAGGTGGAGGCATCAAAACCAGGTCCCAATACAAACCACTGAAACAGTGGAAGAGTGGTGAGTGCTGCAGAACTATAGAAGAGCAGAGACATTAGGAGACGTTAGGAGACATGAGGACATTTTCACTCTAGCACAAACACTTAACTTTTTTTTTTTCATTAGCATAAAAATCAAACTTAATATTTGTTTGAATTTAGTCATTAACTGAAATTAACTTTGCAGAACAGTGACAACAGGAAAAACCTGACTCTCTGACCTGTGACCCCTGAAAGAGAGTCATGCGCACGTTCCATTTTCTTATGACAGGTCGTAAGCAGCTTCAGTTTTCCGTTCACTGGAAAACGTACATAAAAATTTGAAAAAAAACAAACAAACCCATATACCTTAATTGACTGTGACGCTTGCAGCAGACAGAAGTTGCAAATGCAATGATTATTGTTGGCCAACAGTCAAACAGATGAAAACATAGATAAACATTAACATAAGTGACTGGTGACTGGAAAACAATGAGTGGTGCTGCTAACAAGAAACACTGGAGCCACTTTCTAAAACCCTTCATTCTGCCTGTGTTACAAACATATATCTCAGACATACAATTTATTCCTAACTCAAATTGCCAAAACACTTCACACATGTCTCATGCACACTGTTGTTTCATGTGTGTGTGTAGGACTCTGGTAATTGACACTGTGCTGACCATATTCGCACTCTGTCCCAAGTTTCCCGCTGTTTTATTGCATTTTTGCAAGTTACCATCTCAACAATGGCAGTTTCCTGCACGGCTGAAAATATTCTGCCTCCATCTCCTGTGGGAGAAAAACCTTCCTCATTTTACTGCAAATTGACTGCTTAGGATTTCTATGCATTTCAGTCTGGTTACAGCACAAATACAGGAAATGCGGTTGGTCATGTTGATAGCTCACTGGTAAAGTTCTCTACCTACACTACACTAATCTTTAAATTAATATCGTATGCTGAGCTTCCTCACATCACATCCTGTCTGTGTAATGAGGCAGAGCTGAGGCAGTGGTGCATGTTTCCTCTGTGCGGCTCTGTAACACAGCAGTCAGGACCTGGATGAGCTCTGCACCCGTCCTGCTTAGGATTTCTATGTATTTCAGTCTGGTTACAGCACAAATACAGGAAATGCGGTTGGTCATGTTGATAGCTCACTGGTAAAGTTCTCTACCTACACTACACTAATCTTTAAATTAATATCGTATGCTGAGCTTCCTCACATCACATCCTGTCTGTGTAATGAGGCAGAGCTGAGGCAGTGGTGCATGTTTCCTCTGTGCGGCTCTGTAACACAGCAGTCAGGACCTGGATGAGCTCTGCACCCGTCTCGGTTAGAGTCTGAGAAATGTAGGCGACAGAGAAGCGGGAGGTCTTTGTGTGGCATGCCGGGGTCAAGGTGGATTTAAAAGGTTACGTGGGGCAGTGCGGGGGGGTGAGGGCGTGGGGCGTGTTCATATTAGTTTTAGAAGTCTCCCCAAGATGATCAAGCATCCACGTGGCCAGCATGATGAGGATTAGACTCAGGAGCAGGGAGTGAAAAAAGATCACCTGCATATGGTTTGACTGGATAAAAATAATGACCAAACCTGACTTAATGAGTCATTTAGACTGCGTGTGTGTGTGTGTGTGTGTGTGTGTGTGTCAGACCCAACAAAGACTGGCCATGTTTTTCAAACGTCTGTCTGTAAAAGGAAAAGTCCATTGGTCAAAATGAAATATGTCTCTTCACAGCAGTTATTTGTCTGCAGAGTCTGATGACTGCACATCTGGACTGGAGGTGTGAGAGCTTTAGTGTGTGTGTGTGTGTTTGCATGTGTCTACCTTCAGTCCTTGCACCACCTGTTTTTGTCCACTTTCCTGGACCCCCTCCCACACAAACACGCACACACACACACACACGTGCACACACACACACACGCGTGCACACACACACACACAGACAGACACTAAACCCTCTAATCAGGTGTGCTTCCGGTTGGTCAAGCTGATGAATGAGAGACCCCCAACTGATGGAACTGTCTGTTCTGAGGTTTATGTCCGTTTATGTGGGTGAGATGTGTGTTTGATGTGTCTATGCAAATGGGTTTGTTTCTACCTTCTTTTCCACGTTCGTATGTGTGTGCAGGACATGTCTTTTTAAGTTGGGTCAAATCTGCCTTGACATAGCTATGAGGACAGTTTGAGGACAAAGGCTTTTTTCGGGTTTAGAAATGTTCTCAGGCTAAAGGTCAGAATTAAGGTTAGGGTCAAGTTAATGTGGGGCGTTAAGTAGGGATAGTTAAGATCAGGGAAAGTGGGTATAGAATGTATATGAGTGTCTGTGAATGTCCTTGCCGCTATAGAGAGACGTGTGTATGTGTGTGTGCGTAATAGAGATAGAGGTAGCAGGGGTGAGTCTGGCTGGAATGCTGATGTGAGAGTTTGTCGCTACGGGAGACAGACTACATAGTTGGGGGAATCAAGGGAATGTGAAGCCATCTCGTCATATACACACTTAACACTAATTGCCACAGCCTGTGTATGTGTATGTGCATTTCTGTGTCAGAGGATTAAGTCCGTGCAAGGCAGAGCAACGAATCGCAGACAGAGTCAGGATCAAGTCAAATGTCAGGATGATTCACACGTAGATGGATGAGGGAAGTGTGTGAGAGTGGGGTTTCAGACTTTAAACATACACCTACAGGTGGATGTTTCAGTAGCTAATCCCAGTTTTGTTTTGTTTTTTTTAACACTGTCTCCTCTGTCTCTCCTCTGTGTCTCCTCTGTGTCTCCTCTGTGTCTCCTCTGTGTCAGAGCGGGGCTCGGGAGGTTATCTGGACCTGACTGAGTTGATCGGCGTTCCCCTTCCTCCCTCCGTCTCTTTCATTCCTGGCTACGAGGGCTTTCAAGCCTACAACTTTGGGCCTGAAGCCAACATCGGCCGACTCACCAAGACCTTCATACCAGGCTCCTTCTACAAGGATTTTGCCATCATCGCCACGGTAACGCTCCAGAGCTGAACTCTTTAACCTTTTAAACCTCAGGCTGTCGGGTTGTGAAATATGGCTTTGAATGCAGTGGTCTGGAGACAACAATGAATCTACCATCAAGTCACACAAAATATATGACAGGAGTTGTTCGGCTAAGCTCCTCTCTATGGTGCCACCTTGTGGAATTCTAATGATAAAGCAGGACTAGGAAAAAAAGTCATAACACAAAGTGACAGTATGGTCTCTAGTGAACATTATTGCATCTATATGATTTATGAAGCGCTGACTTACAACATGTAACCGTGACCTTCTTACTCCAGGTGCGACCAGCCAGCCAAAGAGGAGGCATGCTCTTTGCCATCACAGATGCCCATCAGAAGGTGGTGGAGCTGGGTTTGGCCCTCACCCCGGTCCGCGGGGGCCTCCAGAGCATCTTACTGTACTACACTAACAGAGAGCAGGCCTCCCACAGCCACAAAGCTGCAGCCTTCACTGTCCCAGATATGACTGAGCAGTGGACACGGTTCACGGTGAGCATGACATATGGTCAGTGTGTGTGGGCGCGCGCATATATAGATAGATAGATAGATAGATAGATAGATAGATAGATAGATAGATAGATAGATAGATAGATAGATAGATAGATAGATAGATAGATAGATAGAGATAGATAGATAGATAGATAGATAGATAGATAGATAGATAGATAGATAGATAGATAGATAAAGAAAAAGACATTTCTTAAGTGTGTATGTGCTGTGCGGGTCAGGTGGTGGTGGAGCATGATGAGGTGCGTCTCTACATGGACTGTGGAGAAGCAGAGCGGGCCACTTTCCATCGGAGGCCGGACAGACTCACATTTTCTCACAACTCAGGCATCTTTGTTGCTAACGCAGGAAGCACAGGGCTCGACAAGTTTGTGGTAAGTGAAAAACTCTTTGCTCCTGTGGTTGTGTGAGTGGATGTGTGTTTTACTTTACTGCAACAAGAATAAGTCTGGCTGCCTGTGTCAGTGTCAGCGTACGGTCGGTTTGTGCTGTCGGCCTCAGGATTACATTTGTTTGTGTGTGTGGGTGTGTGCGTATGTGTTCTGGCCTCTCATTACCATGTAAAAGAGTTTAAATATCGTCTGCCCCCAGTCTGTCTCCTCTGGTGACTTCCCAGCATTCACTCTGTGTGTTAACAACTGTGTGGCTCAGTATAAAAAAAAAAAATCAGCTTGTGTTGTTGTTGTTAGTCAAGTCTATTTAGGTCCAGGATAAGGAGAAATAAAAACAGCATGAAAAGAACATGCAATCATTACATTTACACTCACAGAGCACCTGCTTTTATACTATTGTCCAGTCAGCCAATCATGTTGCAGCCATGCAGTGCCCAAATAACTCAGATGCATAGTTTTAGTCATGTTCATATTAAATGAGGGAATAGATGACTGAGAAAAGTGGTCAGAGGAGAATATTCTATCATTACTGCTGAGCTTTGCAGCAGAGTAACATTTGAAGGGCCAGTATAAACAGGGTCACCTCCATGGTCTCCATGCTGCGATGGATCTGTTACAGACTGTGTTGGACAGGACGAGTAAGATCATAGACGGAGGGAGGAAAGAGCAGAGGATGAAGTAGGAAGAGAGAGGTCGGATACATGGAAGGGAGGAGAGGATGGAGGAGTGAAGCAATGGCTGATGAGGAAGTCGGAAATGTCAACAAGGGCCTGGCTGTTGCTGTAAAGTGAGCCAAATGTGATAGAGCGGGTCAAAGGTTAACCTTGAAGTCGTTTTCTGATTGATTCATTTCTATAAGTATGTTTGAAACAGTCGTCTGGGGTCTCTGCCAGTGAACCCAAACAGTTAACTTCTGATGAAACGCCCTGTTTCACTGTCAGTCTGCTTCCAGTCCAATGGCAACAGCTCGCACCTCACAGAAGACAAACGTAAGCTGCTATAGTCTTGTTGCCATGGTGATTGTGGATTTGGTCATTCTTCTTTGTTTGGTGGAGCCTGACTTTCTGAGCGGGTTATCTGAAGCGTGGCCGCAGAATATCTGGGTCACCGTGTGTGTGTGTGACCTGGGTGTTTGTTGGGCCTCAAAGGAGAGCAGTCATGGTATGGGGCCCTTTTTTTCTTTTACTAGCATGTGTCTATATGTGTATGTTGACCACAGGAACAAACATTTCTCTGTATTATCCATATAAACCAGTGACATTACTGCCATGCAGGCAATAACTGTCAATGCTGTGCATGTTTGTCCTGCATCTTTAGAAACCTGGTCTCTATAGTACTGTACAGGGGGTCCTCGAGTTACGACGTTCGCGAGTTACGTCGTTTTCGTGGTTACGACACATCTCCCGTGAACTTCCTTGTTTCAGCTTAAGCAGTTTGCCCTGTAAATATGTACAGACTTCGCACGGAAACTAGATGGTGAGCACTCTCTCAGCGCGCCTGCCGGCTCTCCAGCACCTCCACAGCACAGCTAGGCTGCTCTGCCTTGTGTTTACTTAAGTGAAATGGACGGCTGGCGGGGGGGGGCAGCGGCAGCCGGTAAGGAGATGCACACGGACACAGATGGGTTCGGGATCGTGGCAATACCGTAGGTTTATTCACAACACAGGGTCTACACGGTTAATATCAGAAATCTAAAGGAAATGCTCATTACACTCGCGATATCAACCCCTACAGTGCCTGCATCTTTAGAAACCTGGTCTCTATAGTACTGTATTGTGTTGTGCGTCTATAATGAAAAATAAAAAACAATGGATTTTAAATGAGTTTTGTTTGCATGACATAATGGTCAATAAAGTCTGTGCTAAAACCACACAGATTCTCTATCTCACCACATTTACAACTGGGAAAGTTCCAGAGAAGCCCAGTGCTCTTACCTGATTCATTAGAGTTGACATTGTGCATCTGTCCGTCCGTGTGTCTGTCCCAGGGTGCCATTCAGCAGCTGGTGATCAAAGATGATCCCAGAGCAGCCGAGGAGCAGTGTGAGGATGACGATCCCTATGTAAGGCAAAACACACAGTAAACACACAGTAAACACACAGTAAACACACAGTAAACACACAGTAAACATGCAAACGTGAAGTTCTTCCATATAGGCACATGATTCAACAGCAGCCCCTAGTGGTCACACACCAGCTAGTTTATTTAGTCAATGTTTCACACCATATGTAGAAGTAATTATTATATGACTGACTTTCTACATGTTACATTTAAAGTAATTAAACACTGGTTGAACTGGAGAACTGTGTCATCTGTGGTCGACAACATCGTTCACTGTCATCCTGTTGTCTAAAACATGCACGTGGCTGTGATTTCTGCTGAAGGCCTCGGGGTTTGCTAGTGGAGATGATGCTCTGGACGACAGAGAGACGGAGGAGGAAATGAAGAACGCGCACAGGAGGAAACACAGCAAAGTACAGGTGGGTTGGATTGAAATCGTCATCGTCATATACGCTTATTCAGTCTGAATATTTTAATTATGTTATAGCTGGAAAATATGGTATTTGCATTGGAATGTAAAAAATGCTCTGTGGGTCTGGGCAACAGCTGCACAACATGACTCTACCAAAATATTGATTCCTTTTGGTGCTTTTATATGTACAAGTGCATCTGTTGCTGTTTGATCCACACATCCCCTTCTTATCAGCGGCACAGTAAAACAGTGCTCCTTGTTTACATGTGAGTGAGAGAGTCTGTGTTTCTTTCCTGTTCGGGTATTATCTTTCATCCTCCCACAACCAGGAAGTCAGTCTGACCCCAAACATCCCATAATCAACACTGACTTTCAACCTTCAAAAGAAACTGTCCTTCAAAAACGAATCACTGTTTCCAGCCATTAAAGTCATGGTGAATGTTCTGTGGACCATCAACAGAAAACACTTTATATTATCATTAGGATATGGGTTCCTGAATTCAGGGATTGTGTCTTAACAATATGATTAATCCTTTAAATTTAGTTTTTTTTTTACATTATGAGGAAACTCTGTAGTCACATCGGCCCCAGGAGAGACAATGTCTCAATATTTAAATTCAAACTTTAAATTGTCATTTTTTTGTGACAATCTAATTGTCTAATAAAAACTAATTGTCTTCCCACTATTCTTTTCCATCTGTCACAGGAAGAGGACAGCGTTCCAGTTAGAGCTCCGCCCACTGAGGCTCCAGAGGTGGAGCTCGATGAGAACTACGCTGGTCACGTGACACAAAGGGAGCCCAATGAAGAAATGCTAACAGAAGGTCAGGATGAATTAATGTGCTTTCTCCATTCACTCTCTGCCACTCACAACAGGTTAAGACCTGTGTAGCAGCTGCTGTAGACTACGTCTGGTGTGGTGATTAGTGGGATTGTGTACTTCATGTGCAGCTTCATTACAAACAGGACATTCTATAGGAGATGTATAACTATCACTGAATTAAATGAGTAAATCTTACCGCTCCTTTATCACCACTATCCCTGACCAAGGCTCACATCAGCTCCCAGATGCTTTCAAATGAAGCTTGTTCTCTAATGACGGAGAAATGAAAAAGGAGTCACATACTGTTCAAACCTTATATGTGATCCATTCAGACCAAACCAAATGGCAGAATATAGTTTGGTTCTTATGACATGAAACTGAAACCTGATGATGTTGATGCCTGTGTACAGGACCACACCGGACAGAGGAGGCTGGAGAGCCATCAGGAGATGTAAGTTCTTCTCCTTCTTCTTCTGTTGATTAATGGCAAAAAGCAGATTCATTACCGCCACATTACTTTACATTACATCTGCCTCATTTGTCACCTCTTAAGATCTGCATGGGGATGATAGGGACGCGTTCAGACGACCAGGGCTTTGTCACATCTCCGTGTTAAAAACAACAAACAACCTGCTTTGAGCATTGCACAACGCATTGGGTTTTGTTGTGTCGCGTGTTCACTACACATGAAAAATATGAGAGCATTGTTTAAATTTCCAGGGCCAAGTCAGGCCTGGCGTGAAAGGAGAGCGTGGAGATCCTGGACCACCTGGCCCACCTGGTCCACCAGGACCAACCGCTCTACCTGGGCAGGCACAGCCTGGACCAAGGGGACCCCAAGGGCCACCAGGGACCCCTGGGACCCCTGGGTTCCCTGGACTGCCAGGGAGAGATGGACAGAAGGTGTGTGTTTCCATCCTTTACACTAATATTCTACACATCCTACTATAATCCTATATGTTTTTTAATGCCACTTACTTTCTTCCATCAGGGAAGCAAGGGTGACAAAGGGGATTCAGTAAGTTCTTTTTTCTTTCTTCCCCTATATTGATGGCCTCTGTATATTATACTTCTCCTATGTGTCACTGACAGTTGCTAAATTATGACAAAACTGTTATATATTCTCACCTCCAGGGTCAAAGAGGATCTCAAGGTGTTCCAGGTTTGGATGGAGAAGCTGGAGCCAAAGGGGAGAAGGTACAACTGAAGCTTCCTACTAATCCCCGACAAATTATAGCAAATGTATGGTGATTCAGTGTACAGATGTTCTTAACACAATCCACAGGGAGACAGAGGAATTGGTTTACCAGGCCCTCCTGGCCTCCCCGGGCCACCTGGACCCCCCAGATCACGCAGTGTACCTGTGAGTGAAACACAGTTCTGTACCACTTCTTGTGTTGTGGTGTTATCCTGCATGTCATTTATGTCTGTCTACGTGTGCGTGTGTGTGTGTGTGTGTGTGTGTGTTTTAGTATGGATCAGATGCTCTGGGTTCTGGCTTTGAAGACTTGGACAGTGACACTGAAGTCATCAGGGTAAGATACAGACCAGTGAGCTGGATGACAAAGGCTGATATGTGAATTAACATTGTAAGTATTTTTTTTTCCTTTCCAGGGTCCCCCTGGTCCCCCAGGACCTCCAGGACCCCCTGGACTTCCTGGATTAGCTGGACTGAACTTGTCACATGACACGTCTCAAGGCCACTCTCTAGGTCATGCAGGTCCTCCAGGTATCCCTGGAAGAGATGGACTCCAAGGCAAACCTGGAATACCAGTAAGACATACAGCATTCATCTTTCAAAAGAATATACCACAAATATGAGGGAGGAAGTAAGAGCTGTGAGTTAATGCTTCATATGGAGATTGCCAAAACCCCATATAATCATCTGCACAGTTTTAAAATATGAATTTGTTTTCAGCCTCTCTGTGAATTTTGCACAAAATGATGATGATAGTGATGATTCTCATGAAGCAGAATCTGAGAAACTCCTCCCTCCTGAGTGAAAATGAGTCCGATTTTATATTTTATATACATGAAACATTGGAAGGCAAATAAAATTTGTTTCACGTATATAAAATGTTATTTCTGTCTTAAGAAATGTGTTTTGGATGTTGTATATGTGAAAATCTTGCCTTTGTCTTCATGTTATACTCACTGTTTATGTCTTTATGTTATTTTATTAGCCAGAACTAGTTTTAGCTTTTTTTCTTCTGTTGTTGAAATCCACCTTTAGTTAGCATTTCCTCTTAAATCACCCTGTTGTGATTAGTATGTGTGTGTTTTGTGTCTAATGACCAGTCTGTCTTTTGTCCTCTCTGTTCCCACGTGTCACCCACTCTAATGATTCCAAACCTCATTTCTTCCTACTTCATATCCCGACAACCTTTATTCTGCCCAATGTTCCTGTTCTTCATCTTCGATTCCCCTCCTACCTCCTCCTCCCCCTCCCCTTCACTGTGTTTCAGATAATTGAGGATTGGTTTAGTGGTTCTGGGACCGATGAGTCAGGTTTGAGCTCAGACTGGTCCTCAGACCTCGGCTCTGGTGTCAGTTCTGGGTTCAGCCCTAAATCTGGGCTTGCCTTCGGGTCTGCCTGGGGTTCAGGCCAGGTATATGGTCGAGGTTTGCTTGTAAGACCAGCAAACAGTAAAAGGCAGAATTACAGTCAAGAGCCAGGGTACTGAGGCAGCATGACTCATCCATGTTGAACAAGATGAACGTGATAAAAGAGAAAATCCCACTGTCAGTATCTGAAACAGCTGTGCTGTTTATCGTTTGGATAAAGACCAATGCCCCAATGCTCAGCTTAGTGACTGTACATTCTCTCCTACCATGTTGTTTTAACTGCTCAGCTGCTGGCTGGTGGCAACTGGCTAGAATCAAATTGGTTTTTACCCATATGACCAAGGTGCTTGGTGTGTGAGTATGTATGTATGTATGTATGTGTGTGTGTGTGTGTGTGTGTGTGTGTGTGTGTGTGTGTGTGTGTGTGTGTGTGTGTGTGTGTGTGTGTGTGCGTGTGTGTGTGTGTGTGTGTGTGATACTGCCTATTTTGGTTCATTTACTTTCAGTTCAAATGTTGTCACGACCAAAATGAAACATTTGAGCAGGAAGTTTCAAAGTGACTGAACTGAAAGGAACTGACCGGAGCCTTCTCAGCATATAACCTCACTGTCAGCTGCCTTATGCTTCTTTTATCCAACATGGTATGGGGGAAAAACAATCTGCCTTTTACATTGATCTTTTCTTATTTGACCTTTTTTCGCATTGTTGTTTATTGGCTGCACTCCATCAAGGTACACTGAGGAGCTCAGATACTGATCAAACTATGGTCGAGATGATCTTAGAACACATCCACATGATAACATGTATCATGGCTTTCAAGGAAAGTCTGTGAATGAGATTATTCTCACTCAAGCAGTTATGTGCAGATGCTCTGAAAAGCAACTGAACTTTTTGTTGGTTGATGTAATACTCATTTTAGCCACAAGAGTGCACCACCAACACCAATTCCACCACTTAAAACTATCAGTATTTTTATCCTAACCTACTGTCATACATGGGCTGTGTTCAGAAAAGCATGTTTATGTTCTCCATAGAAAATATACAAACATAAAAAAGTCAAACTATATATTATAAATTATATTTATATTATATAGTTATATATTATAAATTTAGTAAAATATGTTGTATAATATTTACAAATAAGTGATACACATAGATGCATTCACACACACACACACGCACAAATGCACACACATACAGCAATCTGTCTTTCAGTGTGCCTCGGAATTGAGTGTGTTACACTGGTACATTAAGGAATACAACAATTCTCAATCATTTCAGCTTTCCTGTAAAGTGATAAGAAAACAGACGACAAAGTCAGTCTTGTGTCTTAGGCTCCTGACACCACTGCTTCATACTACACGTCAGATAAATGACAATTACCCTTAAGAATGTCATTAACTGCAAAAACAAGTGGGTGTTAAGAGGGGGGGCATAATGATTTAATTGAATTATCTACAATCTCTTCTGCCAGTGTGCTGATTGTCAGTTGTTGACTGTGACTATGTTGTATTATGGTGGTCAAGCAGCATAGTGTTGTATGGATGTTTTTTATCACTTGAGGAAGCTGACTGATGCAGCAGTTGAGATCGGAGTATTGGTTTAGGGTTAAACACCTGTTTTTCTGCAGCAGCATTTTGTCATTCAGACTTACCTCTGCACTTGTTTGTCCAGGGTCCATCAGGAAGAGATGGGGCTCCAGGTCTCCCCGGAGCTGTGGGAGAGAAGGTATATTGATTCAGATGGATTGTTTCTGGAAGCTCAGTGAGCTGCTGTATATCAGAGTCATATAGACCACCCTCTGTAAGTCATGTGATCAGAAAGTTTTTAATCTCCAGCAGTAATACTTCTGTCTGTCTGCTTTCCTTTACATCTTTAGGGTGACCAGGGTTTGCCGGGGCCACAAGGACCAAAGGTAACAAACAAAACTTTCATCAATTATGGCAACAAAATAAATAAACTAGGTAGTTTTTGGCTATAGGTGTTTGCCCCTCTCTCTTGATTACTGCAGGGTGAATGTGGGTCTGTGGGCACACCGGGACCCCAAGGGCCACAAGGACCCAGTGGCCCAGAGGGAAAAAGAGGCCCAGCGGGTCCCCCAGGACCACCTGGACCTCCTGGAACCAAATTCTTTATGGAGGTGACCCTATTTCATCTGAGCCACCTACACATACACAGACTTTCATTAAGGTGAGAAGGAAGCAGGAAGGAAGTGTGAACACTAACATCAGGTTTTTGTTGTCAGGATATGGAGGGATCTGGGAAGAGTGACATGCTCATTGGAGCAGGAACCAGAGGCCCACAGGTTAGTGCAAGAGTGTGCGCGTGTTTTTAAATTCTATTATTATGTCACATAGCATGTATAGTCGTAGTAAGTGTTTTTTGTGTTTTTCCAGGGTCGCCCTGGCCTACCTGGCCCACAAGGACCTAAGGTATTATAAATTATAAAGAAATGCATATTCATGAACTTTACCAGTTCTACTTGGAGAAGGTAGTGGGTTTTGCATACACCTGTTCAGTAGTTCAAGATACTTTGTCATGTCTGCTCTAGGGTGAGGATGGAGCTCCAGGGATCTCTGTCAAGGTCAGTTAATTATCATATGACACTACTTATTAATGTAATGTATGATCTTCTCTCCTTTGTCACAGTCGTAACTGTTCATGTTCAGGGGTTTAATGGTGTGATATTAACATATCTATTTTTGTGTTGTTGTTTTTTTTTAATGATTTGAGTTTGTACAGATTCAAATAATACTGATAGTTTTCTCTGCGGACCAAATATATGCTAAAATGTACATAAACTGTGACCGGTGTCTGCTCGCAGGGTGAACCAGGAGACCCCGGACCAGAGGGTCTTCAGGGTCCTGCTGGACTACCAGGTGCTAGGGTAAGGAAGTGTTTACACTGTTACTGGGCTGATGTTCCAATTAAATTGAATTAGTTTCTTATTGGAGCTGACTCTTTTCCTCAGTTGGCCCCATAAGACAACAACATTTATCAGTAACGCGCTGAACATATGGGAAACTAGCTTGTTGCAATATTAGCAGGACATATACAGTAGATATACAGTCTCCTTTCCCTGCATTCAGAAAAGATGTGCTGGGTGTCTTTAGCATTAGCTTAGCACAAAAGCACTGTTCCACACAATTACCAACACATTAATTACTTTTAATTTCTCCTTACTCGGCAAACAGGGGGCCAAAGGTGAGAAGGGAAGTCCAGGACCAAAGGTGGGTTCAACAAAACCCATTTGGTGTTGGTTGACCCTTTGTTTAAATCATTATTACCAATAAACTGAGACTAACTAACCTATGTTTCACATCCTGAAGGGTGATCAAGGCACAGATGGACTCAGTATCCCAGGACCACCTGGGCCTCCAGGGCCTCCTGGTCCTCCTGGATCTATTACAAATTTGCAGGATGTATGTGAACACACGCACATTCACACAAATTACATTTAGCTGAATAACGAATTTAAGACGTGGTTAATTAACAGCCAATAATAATTTTTTGAAAAATAATTTTCCACAGCGCTGAGATTTGGATGTTTACTTAATTGTATATTTGTGATTGATACAGAAAAATATTTGAATGGAATCTAACATTAACAATGATCAATACCGTGATTTTTACTGCCAAAATGAGATAAGGATAATGAGATAGTAAAAGGCTCTTGGGGAAAATATTATATGCTTTTTTATAGCAGCACAGGAGAACAGCCCTGTTCTGTGTTAGGTGAACAGGTGAACTGTCTGTGCTCTATTATAGCATATACATATCTCTGTCTGTGTTTGATGATGGATTATAGTGTGAGTGATAACTGTAACAACAATTTCATGGCTTTAGCACATCTTTCGTATTTTATCATACATGTGTTCTTTTTTAAGTGTGTATGTGGATGCTTTGTCTTCAGCTGCTCCTCAATGTTACTGATGGGATTTTCAACCTCACAGAGATCAGAGGACCACCAGGGCCCATGGTGCGTACAACTAAGCTGTAAATGCAAAATGTCAATGTATTTTAAGATGTTTCCTTCTGCCTCTCACAACTATCACAAATACTGATACACTGCATTTTATACTGTAGCTCCAGATGTGATGGACGACTTTGAGTGTGATCGTGTGGTTTTTGTCTCATTAATTAATCCAGCTGTGCTATTTGCTTGTATGTTTATTATACTTAAATCTGCATGTATGCATTTATGTAAATGTGTGTGTGTGTATTTGTGTGTGTTGCAGGGCCCTGAAGGCTTACCAGGCAGAGCTGGATTTCCTGTAAGCGCTTTTTGCTGCATCAACTAATTCTAAGCATGTGTCTCACTGACTATTTGAAAACATATTTCTTTATTATTTTGCCTCTGCTGCCTCGGGGATACATGGGGTAGGTAGCAGAGCTACTGTAATGTTTCTGACATAAAGATTAATGCGTTGTTGGAGGTTAGACAGTAGAATGTACAAAGCCCCATGGTTAGTCTTTTAAAATGTTTTCTTCCTGGTTTAAAGTCTCTGCATGACTGTCCTTTCATTCCCTATCAGGGTCCTAGAGGACCGAAAGGAGACATAGGGCCTCCAGGCATCCAGGGGCCATTGGGGATTAAGGTGAGACGTAGAACCAGAGATGACAGACCAAGCAAAATGCACATTATGTTACCTTGGAGTATTTCAGTACCTTAGAACAAACACTGAAACCCCCATAACAATCATGAAAAGGAGCATCTATTATTATGTCTGTTATTAAGCATTTCATTCTCTGCTGTGACAGGGAGAAAAGGGGGAGCCAGGGGTGATTATCGCTGCTGACGGATCGCTACTATCTGCACCAAGAGGCCCCCAAGGGCCCAAAGGCGTTAAGGTATTCACACTATCCAGCCCATGTCCATTATCATAATCTTTACACCACAGATACTCAGTATTAGACAATAAGAAAGACTCCAGGTCAGGACATTTTAGTTAAACTCCACAGAGAATTTAGACTATAAATAACTGTTGCATGTTGTGTTCTATTCGAATTCAGTGTCAAAATGATTCAGGTTTGAGAAGCTATCCTGTTTTCTTAACAAATTAATCCTGTCATTATTGACACAGTTTACATTTTGCTGTATTGTGTTGTATGTTGCAGGGCGACCGTGGGTTCACAGGATCGCCTGGAATTATGGTGAGTCCATGTTAAATAAATTATTTATGTCTGAAAACTTCAAAATTTGAAATCATTTGAAAATCTTGCAATCTAACAAAGTTTAATATTTAAAATAACCTGCTAATTGGATTTTATAAATGTGTACCACAAAGTGATGTGTTTATTTTAGGGCCCAACAGGACCTAGTGGACAAAAAGGAGAATATGGCTTCCCGGGACGCCCAGTGAGTTCTGCAATTTAATTTGATGTGTGTTGTTAGCAAATTAACACTTCCTCTGTGAAGGGGGTATAACAGGTAATTACTTCCTGTTGCTGACAATCTCCACAAATACCTCTGCTTCCTGAATTGGAAAAAAAAACATCTGCACCACTGATTGTGCAATGGGTCAATTGTCTTATCTTCTTATCTACTTGACTGTTTTAAAACCAACTTTCCACTGGGGAAACTCATTGTGGAATTGGATTTCCTGTTGGCATCTGTATGACGAACAGATAACCGAGGTCATTCTATCCCTCTCTGCAGGGGCGACCTGGTCTGATTGGACGGAAAGGTGACAGGGGAGATTCTGTTGGCCTGCCGGTAAGAGGACGCAGCGTCAGTTACAGTCAGTGAACCCCAGAAACATCAGGGCCCACTACCTGCTGAGCACCAGACAGCAGACCGACACATGTGATGCATTTAGCTGCTAGTGGGCCAGATGTTTGTCTCTGGAGTGTACAACCAAGGCTAATTTAATGCTACACTCAGATTCACCAGATGAACACAAAAACAATGTCATCTTAAAGCTGGTGTACCTGCCCGTGTAGTGGATGTGTAAATAGAAAACAGATTGCATAAAGATTAACTTTACAGGATGTCAATATGTTTCGTTCTCTCGGTTTCAGGGACCACCGGGGCCTCCAGGTCCACCTGGACCTCCAGGAAGAATTCTAGGCCTGAATGGAGTGAGTATCAACCTGTTTACTAATACTTATCTATACAAACCACTGCATATTCCCATCTTTAGCACTGCTCTATTCTCCCTATGAAACGTCAACAAACCAGAACTTTTAGAATTATTAAGATGCTATACTGATTTTGTCACCACTATCTTTGGATGTGTGTTTTTCCAGCTGTTGTCAGATGTATTTACTGAATTCGTCATATGATTTTTAGCCTGACATCACTGCTCTTCTTTGAATCCTTAAAGACAGTGTTCCCGGTGCGCCCCAGACCGCACTGCAAACAGGGACGAGTAAGTCTGAGTCGGACCGTCTGATTGGTCCGTTTCAGTTTGAAATGGGACCATCCGGTGGTTCTGCTGGTGTGTGGGTGTAGCAGCATGGCAGCAACTCTCTGGTCTGGGATACAAACAGCAACCAGTTTGCCTCCCCTGCTGTGCCCCCTTTCATGTTCTCACCCCCCTTTGCTCTCCTGTGTCCTAATAAGCTCTGGAAAGGCTACATGTTAGTGGGTCTGGCCTCATGTCATCAGACATTAACGTTTGTCTTTTACCATTTTACCTGCGTGACACATATCTGTGGTCAGATCTACATGTAAACTTTGTTAATATTAACTGCCACACACATATCAAATATGTGATTTGGTGTTTCTATTCACTACGTGTTGGGTTTGTTTACACCAAGAATCCGCCATGATCACTCAGGACAAACGCTGATGTCTCATCTGCCCTGACTCTCCCCATCATCTGATGGAGGAGGAAGCTGGATGAACCTCTGACAGGGAGGAGAAAAAAGAAAACTGTCGATGCTCTACTCTTTCTACTCTATGTGTATCAGAGTTGGTGCCGTGTCACTTTCAGTTCAACCAGTTTAAAAAATCATTTTTTAAATATTTATTAACTTTTAATTGTTATTTGTTCCAGGGAAAATCTCCCTTCTAAGCTGGTTGTATTGACAGTGAGATATATCAAACTCCTTGTGTTCATGGTGTTGGGTTTGTGGCTTGTGCTGTAAAAACCTTGGTGATGCTGTAGTCGTTTCTTGGCCGATTCCCAATCAGCTAAACAATTTTCACGTTTCACTTCTTACATGTTGAATGTGGTGGAAGCCAATCTCAACTTAAATCTCTACACTTTCACTTGATGGAATCAAAAGTGCAAGATCAGCAAACTGAGATAATTTATGCGTACCTGGTGGAGACATTTTTAATGCATCAGCAGACACGTGGAATAATTTTGTTTACTATTGTCATTTTGTGCTAATGATCTATGAGGGACATGGGGATGATTGATTACTGTGTATATAGGGATAGTATCATTAAACAGGACTGCTTTAGCATCAAACAGAGTGACATAATAGGCTTTGACACTGTATGTTCACAGTGTAATATGATTAGGGATCGATGTTTATATAGCACAGACAGTGACTCAGTGTAAAACATCCTCCTGTGATGACATATGTCATGCTGCTATTAACCCAGAGCTCTAAACCTGAATCCCTGACATCATGTATTTTAACCTGCAGTCAGTTGGAGCTTGTACATGTTACTGTCTATAACATGCAGTCCTTGTATGTAACTGCTGTTTTACAGTGCTGACAGCATTGTCAGTTTTTTTTATTTATTAAAAAAGATGTTTTTGATCTTTTTAACCACATTTGTTACAGACGTTTTATAATTTCAATCTGTGTTTTTCAGGAGCCCGTCTATTTGTTTTAAATGTATGAACCCATGTCCATGTTATGTTAACAAGCATGTTTTTGTGTTTAGGGGTCATTTGGAGCTAAAGGTGACAAAGGAGATGAGGGACTACCTGGAGAGCCAGGCACACCTGGTGAATTATAAGCATGCAAACCACATTTTGTGTGTGTGTGTGTGTGTGTGTGTGTGTGTGTGTGCGTGTGTGTGTGTGTGTGTGTGTGTGTGTATTTATATATATATATGTATATATATATATATGTATTATTTATGTTATTGTTTTGTCTTTTATCTATAGCACCTGATTTTCTTGATGGACCTGTGGTGAGTAACGATTTATGGGATGTATAAACTATTGACAACAGCCCACTTGTGAAAGATCTGCAGTTGTGTTTCTAATCTGCTGTGTCCTCTGCCAGGGTGCGAGAGGTGAACTGGGATACAAGGGTCAGAAAGGAGAGAAGGGTGAGGCTGGTGTGTCTGGTCCTCCAGGACTGCCCGGCAGGTCAGGACTTGTGGTGAGTTTTTTTAATTCATTAACTCAGTCCTGTCAATAATGTTAGTGTAATGTCAGTTCCTGTTCCCAATTGGTGTATGTTTTTGAATTTCAATACCTGTAGGGACCAAAAGGTGAGTCTGTTGTGGGTCCTCCTGGTCCTGTGGGTTCTCCTGGTCAGCCTGGAACCCCTGGCTATGGACGACCTGGACCCCGAGGTCCACCCGGCCCTGCTGGACCTCCGGGACCTGCATCTCCATATGGATCTGGTTCAGGTACGTATGAGAAGTGAGAGTGAGTGAGAGGTGGAGAAATATTTTGACATCAGAATCAGTACGAATGCTGTATTTGAGCAACAGTTACATTTGATTCTGATGTGTTATCATCAGCTGTCAGCATCCCTGGACCTCCTGGTCCTCCAGGTCCACCAGGGTCTTCAGGAAATGGCAACCTGGTAAGAAAATCATCACAAATAAATGTTGTCTCAGTAGCAACACTGGTGAAAAACAGGGATAAAATGACCTCTGCCATTTAATGAAAACCTTTACCAGTGTCATGAAGGTAGATGATTGAGGCTGTGGTGCTGCTGTGTCCATTCAGGTGAGCACCTATAAAACAATCCATGCTCTGACCAGAGACAGTCAGCGAGTTGCAGAGGGAACGCTGGCTTACGTGTCTGAGAGGGGAGGAGAGCTGTACATCAGAACACGCAGCGGCTGGCGCAAGATCCAGGTGATAACCAATGCAAGAATTAATATAATACACGATCATGTAAAGGTTTGGTTCAATGTGTGGACATTAGTTAAAAACATAGAAGAGAATATACATAAAATGTGAATTTGACTTGTGAGATCAACGTGGAATCAGGACACTTACTCAGATTCCATATGGGTGTGTGTGTGTGTTTGTCATCCAGCTCGGAGAACTGATCCATCATGGACCTTCCTCCTCGGCAGCGTCTCAGGCGCTCAGCAGAGGTGGAGAACCGAGCAAACCACACAGGATCCACAGTCAGGTACACACACACACACACACACACACACACACACACACACACACACACACACACACACACACACACACACACACACACACACACATAAATAATAATAAACATCAGCCACAGCAGGAACCTATTAAAGATCCAGTTGTGATGTAACACAAATGCCAGTAATACCTGCACATGTGGAAATGTTTTGGAAACAGCTCTAACAGGGACAGAAGTTCATCCTTATAATCCTGGTATTGTGTTTGAATAGGAGCTGCAGGACGCCAGCAGAGGATATCAGCCCAGCTATAATGTTCTACCACAGACCTTCAACGTAGTTGCTGGTGTGAGTATAGTAAACATGCGTGCAGTGTTACACACATATACCCACAGACTATAACATCTGCGCCGGACCTACATGTAGATAGATGAAATGAACTGGGACAAGCTGTGCTCAGTCTCGCTGATGCCAGATCTGGAGAATGATGTGTCCGTTTATCTGCGTCCCAGCTCCATCTGGTGGCACTGAACGCCCCTCTGAAAGGGGACATGCGTGGTATCCGGGGGGCAGACTTCCAGTGCTACCAGCAGGCACGCACCATGGGACTAACAGCCACATACAGGGCCTTCCTGTCCTCACACCTTCAGGACCTGGCCACCATTGTGAGGAAGGCGGACCGCACCGACATGCCGGTGGTGAATCTCAGGGTAAGGATCTATTGACATATAAGACCCAGCATTCAGACTGGATTTATTCTAATGAGTTCCGAAGCGTCATGTAAATTGTAATGTGTTGTGTCACCGTGCATTATAAAAAGCATTTAGAATATTTCCTTGTTACTTTTATCTCTTGTTGTAAAAGAATCATATTGCTCCCAGTTTGAAATTGGCACCTTTCCCTCTCCACCACACTGATCCCCACACATCACTTCATAACATGTGTCTCATACTACACAAAACCTCCACATGCTGCAGCTGCCTGGCCGACAGGACGTGTTGTTGGTGTGTGCAGGGTGTGAGCGTGCGGCTGCATTTATTCACTCACTGTGCTGACAGCTCTGCTGATTTGAAAAGCTTCACTTAGCCTTCACCAGACCAGACCAGAGGTATTCCCAGCTGGAAGTGAAAGGAGGGGGAGTTTTGGGGGGGGATTAGAGTTATAATTATGATAAATGATGCATTTACAATCGTTTGAATTTGGACTATTCTCCTCTCCTCAGGGTGAAGTCTTGTTCAGTAGTTGGATGTCCATCTTCTCTGGGAATGGAGGCACGTTTAATCCATCCACGCCCATCTACTCGTTTGATGGACGCAACGTTATGACCGACTCAGCGTGGTGAGTGTGCGTGTAAACAAGTAAGGGACAGTGGTTGTGAACAGCCAGTGAGAGAGATTGTGGGTGGGAATCAGTCAGTTCACCATAGACACCAGTGCAGCTGTGTAGGTGATATGAAGAAAGTGTCTAATAGGAATATCCCAGCATGCATTTGGACTCAGACGGCATAGAACAAGCAGCCAATGCAGTTTTATAGAGAGGTGGAGGAATGGTTTTGATGGATGTGGACTGTGTTCACTCACTCAGGCCGGAGAAGCTGGTGTGGCACGGCTCCAGCGGGGTCGGCGTCCGTCTGACCTCGAACTACTGCGAGGCGTGGAGGACGGCCGACATGGCGGTGACGGGACAGGCGGCACTGCTGCAGACAGGCCGACTGCTGGGCCAACACAGCCGCTCCTGCTCCAACCACTACATCGTGCTGTGTATCGAGAACACGTACGTGGGCAGCCCACACCCGAAGAGGCCATGAGGTCAACGCGGAGGGAAGCGCACGTGCTGGAAGCAGAACCACGAGTGGACATGGTTGCACATGAACGGGAAACACATGCGGGCACATACACACATCATGATGACATGTCACCGTTTCATAGAAATGACTCTCTCAAGTACACCCACACACACAAAAAACAAAGTTTTCCGCCCAAACATTTTACCACTACATAATTGTCTTGAATTACATCCATATTGATGAGGTTTTGTAAGATTACAAAAAGAAAAGAAATACCATTACCGTTGTCAGTTTTTGGATAATTAAGGATCCCCCCCCCGTTGTCCTGTGCTGAACTTTATTCTTGCTGCTTGTAAACTGAACTAGTCTCAACATTAACATCTGTGCTTTAGTGTTATCAATAGCATTAGAGGTGAAATCAGTGTGTGAATTTCATTAATTTATACTACAGCGGGACATAGTGAGTTCACGTTTAGATTCAGATGATGTTGGAACGTGTACATATATAAATATATATAATTGTGTTGTTGTTGTCTAAAGGGTTTTGTTTTGTAGATGTAGATGTAGGTTGATCCTCTCTCACCATGTGTTGTGTTGTTGTGTTGTACCTGTAAAGGTGATGTAGGCCTGGACTGTTCAGTTCTCCGATGTTGTTCCTGTTCAAACAAATACTTGAGCTTCTGAGAAAAGAGAACATTTGTACTGACTGGTGCTCACAGAAAATAAATGTCTCCCTTTGTGTTTTTTTTAAGCCGTGGCTTTTTGCGTGACATTACATTAATATGCAGGAAACCTTCACCAAGAACAAGAAAAAGTGTTTGAAAACAGCATTAAAAAAAAACACACAATCATCAATATTTGATGTGACTTTCATCTCAATAATGAAACAGCAATGAGATGAAACAAACCCATTTTCAAGTTTTGTTTAGTTATAAAACGAGGCATGATAATAATGGCAAATGGAAAAAAGAAATACATTTACAGACAATAATATAATAACATAAATGTCATTCAGTCAATACACAGCATATTTGGAGCATATACAGCATATTTGATGCTAACATTGGTTTCTAATGGCCACACTATGCTACTGCTTGTACCAGATGAGTAAAGCTGTAGCGGCACTGAAAAGAATTAAGGGTGGGCACTGTTGTTCTTGCATTCGACACTTCCTTTATATGAAGTATAGCAGACTTTACTTAAGTGAGTGATTATTATTTCTCTGTAAATTACAGTTAAAGAGAGATGAAATGTCATACTAGGTTAATGTATTGATATATGATGCTGCAGACAAATTTGCGTTACTTTGTTTGACCTCTGACCCCTGGGCCACCAGAATGGTGACTGTGATTCATCATTCAATCATTTTTTTAAAATCTGAGCTCTTAGTGGCAAAAAGAAATGGTATATTCAAAACAAGACTCACTTTATTAATTAGATATATAAAGCACAATCCTAAATCAAACAGCAATTCATTTTCTTTGAATATTCAGTATTTGTCTAATTTTAAAAAAGGGGTAAACAATATGTGTGCTTCATTTTTCAAAATGTTTTAAAAAACCCTCTCTTATTGCACCAGAGCCTTAAAGACTTAAGTCCCAGCAGCAGTGAGAAGACAGACATCAGCCATAAAATAAAAAACACACACACAAAATGCACTGTAGGTCTGCGTCCCTAAAAAACAAGGACAAAGTAAATGCGGTGTAGTAATCAATACATTACTGTCACAATTCCATTACTGTGGCTTCACCACAAAACTTTGAAACAAGAATTATTGAGCTCATTTAGAAAAGGCTGTAAGATGTCTATAAAAATTGTACTCCTTAAAATTCATACATTGAAAAAGAAAGAAAAGGATCTTTAAAAAGGGAACTACTTATGTCTCCTCATGTAAACCAATCCAGATGTGTATAGGGGAACATTAAAGCCCCAAAAATTAATTAATTTTCAAAATATCTTGTGATCCCACTATATTAAATGTAATAGTTACTAATGGTGTTAATATGTCAGTGCCTGTTATATTGCTCTTTGGCTGCATTTGCACAAAAATAAAATATTCTATTATCAATCCTTTTGATTCTAATTACTGTCTCTGTTAATTTTTAATGTTGGTTTTTTTTTCAATTTTAAAATGTCAAAAATGCATGTTACTAAACCCAGGCAGGTAAATGAACCTGTGTAAAATCTACAGCTACAATCTCCTGAAATCAATCAATTGAAAACAGAAAGACTGCTCACATATCAAACTGCTTTATCACATTTTAAATTAGTCTTCAGATTGGCAACATTAAAATTAAAGCACTTCACAAGGTCCACGTCATAAAAATTATACTGAAAGTAAAAAGGGTTTATCTGTTGTTATTCTGGGTTGAGTCAATCTGCTGGGTTATCTGCTGGTGTAAAACAGCTCTGGCAATATAATCATGTGTATGTCTGTGTGTGCGTGGGGGGTGGTTTGGTGTCGAAGGTGTGTGTTCAGACAGTGGGAATCAAACGTTTTTACTTTAGAGGCCTTGTTGACAGACCAAAGAAAACATAAAAAGTCAAAAGTATACAGGAAAGAAAGGCAGTGAGACTTGAGGAGTAATAATGGTTGCAGGAAACATTAAAAAAGATGATCAGCGTTGGCCAGATTGAAACGTGTGTGTTGATACAAATGACTATAATTCATGAAGTGGGAGCAGTATGTACAACGACAGCCACAACAAAAGACAAGTTAACACAGTACAAAAGAGAGTACAAGCAGAGAAGGCGAAAAGTGTCTGCCTTGGCTACATGTCCCTGAGAACCAAGATCTAAATTTGATTCAAGAGGTGTTTCATAACATCACGGGCACTGAGTAACCAGCAGCATGAAGGATCTCAGTAAATCAGCATTCAGATGTGTGTTCTCAGTCTGTGATGTCATATTTATATCCAAGACCTGAGGCACCAGCAGCAGCTAAAGTAAGTGTTGAAATCATCCTGGCCATAACTCTGCTTTAGTTTTTCAAGGTGGAACTGAAACAATACAATAATTTGTGGAAATGGTGTTTCCATGTCTAAGATGATACATGTATAGCAGTAATGGTTTTAGTAAAATTCAGATCCATGATTCAAATCCCTGGCTGCTGAGCTCCGACTGCGTATGACCTAACGCGCATATTTAATAAAGATGATGCACTTGTAAGATTCATTTCATTTGATAACCTTCACTGTTGGCCATCCTTAACCACATCAAGCTCAATAACTGGGTGATGATTAGGAGCCTGAGCTACCAGCCATGAAGACACCATACTAATCAAACATGCTGAGAAGCTGAAAGATGGAAACAAAACACCAGTAGTCAAATCATCATAAACGTGTGAATGCACGCAACCACAGCAACAGCAGAGACACGTACATCACTGATTGACTGTGCTTTTTCTTTCAGGCACATCGACCAAAATGGGTTTTGTTTCCAACCACTGCTGCAATCTGCCTGATTGAAAGGAAGAAGGATGACGGCCCCACACTCCCATCTACATTCCAGGACAGTACTGCTTTACACACCAGCAAGCTCACATGAAGCAACTTGTAGGGTTACACTGGCCATCACAGGAGCCAGGTTTCCTACTTTCACACTGGCATGATTGAATAACGAGGTGAGATACGATTGATACTTGATACTTCAGAGCGGACGTGTTAGACGCGGGGGGCAATGAAAGAGGAAACAATTTAGTTTGCTCAAGAGACCAAGATCAGAAGGACAGTAAGGTCTGTTTCAACTGAACCTGCTTTTTACACTGAAATGTTGAGTGAAAAAAGAAAAGAAATTCACATTGACAAGGTTTTGATGAGAGTTGCTGAGTCAGGCTCTGAAATAGCAACTAAAAAAAACTATACACCTATGTCCACACACCCACACACCAAAGATCAGTCATACAAAACACAGACATACAAACCACAGCTCATCACTCTGAGACTTTAGCCGCCTCAAAGTTGACTGCTAGCTTCCTGTGCTTCCTCTTGGAAGCGGAGCCAGGGGTGTGGCCTGTTGCTGGTGTACTTTGTCTGGGAGGTGTTTGTGGGGTTGTCGAGGAAACAGCATCTGCTATGGTGGTGGATGAAGAGGGGTTGCTTCTGCCAGCTTGTTGGTGTGGCTGGGTGACATGCCCACTCTGAGGTTCACTCTGTGGTTGTGATTGGCTGGAAGGCTGGTTCTGGCCTTTCAGTGACTGGTTCCTGGCTACAGTTTGGGCCGCACTGTAGAACTCTCGAGTTTCCTGGTTTTTCTTGCTGGCTGAGACCCGCTTCTTGGTAACCTGTCAGGGTGAGAGGATAAACATGTAGCTGGGTTACCATGATGTGAGCATTACTTTATTAGTATAAGAAAGCAGCACGAGTCTACCTCCTGCTGTGTGGAAATGTTTACCTGTAACGGTATGAACTGGTTGTGAGAGCCAGTGGGCAGTGTTGGTGCAGGCTGGGGGCGGGAGGCACCAGGGAAGGTTCCTCCTGCTCCATAAAACTGTTGGCTCTGATGGTGTGGTGGCATAGCCATCCTCCACAGAGGGGCAGGAGCATAACCCTGGTGGGGCATCAGTAAACCTCCTGGCAAAAAGTATTAGAAATCAGCACGGAAATGGTTCCAATTCATTTACAAGGAAGGATAAAGGAAAGATAAAGTAAGTCTTACATGACTTCTGCAACAAACTGAAGAGAGAATTACAAGTTAGCTTGGAAGACTGACCTTGCTGGTTGAAGACCCGGGTCATAGCTCCTATGGGTGGAGGTCGTAACTGACCCACTCCTGGGTATAGAGGAGGTGGGAGGGGGAAGCCAGATCCCACTGAGTTCTACAGATATGCAGACAGAGAGGCTTTTAGTTGTAAATCTAATGAATATTACCCCTATTTTTGTTTTATTTACATTTGTACAGACAACTGATCAGTTATTTTCTTTACAGCTCTATTAATCCTCTCCAGCATAATTACATACTGATTGTAAACCTGCAGAAAAGTGATTTTTTTTCATTAAAAACGGCCAGACCTTAAAAATCATGTATATTACACATTATAAGGACACTGGATATGTTTCTTCCTTGTTCTTTGAAGGGCAAATGGTCTCCATCAGATTATTTAAAAATAAATTCATAAATAATAAGTGTTCATCCTCCTAATCTGTCAGATACATATAAACAATACAGCTTGTATGTGTGTATGCGAGTGAGTGAGTGAGTGAGTGAGTGAGTGAGTGAGTGAGTGAGATCTACCAGTCTTTGGAGGGCAAAGAAGGCAGCTTTTTCCTTGGCATCACTTTCAGACTGGCACTGTGGACCATGAACCATCAGACCATTGGACAGCTTCACCTGGCATACAACTAGACCCTGTGGAGGCAAAGAACTATGCATTTGTAAAAGAAGTGATAATGTATGAATGAAAAACATGGGCATCAGTTTGAAACTTTTGTACTAGGTGTGTAACATGGTACCAAAAATATAAAAAAATAAATGTAGCGAGGCTTGAGGAAGTATTTACAATCTTGATCATCATCCTCCCTGAGGCAATTGATATTGTTAGTCTTGTTTTTCTAATGTTTGTACTCTAAACTCTGAAAAACCAATAAAAAGAGTATTAAAAAAAAAAAAAAAAAAAAAAATTCATAAATAATAAGTGCTCATCCTCCTAATCTGTCAGATACATATAAACAATACAGCTTGTATGTGTGTATGCGAGTGAGTGAGTGAGTGAGTGAGTGAGTGAGTGAGTGAGTGAGATCTACCAGTCTTTGGAGGGCAAAGAAGGCAGCTTTTTCCTTGGCATCACTTTCAGACTGGCACTGTGGACCATGAACCATCAGACCATTGGACAGCTTCACCTGGCATACAACTAGACCCTGTGGAGGCAAATAACTATGCATTTGTAAAAGAAGTGATAATGTATGAATGAAAAACATGGGCATCAGTATGAAACTTTTGTACTAGGTGTGTAACATGGTACCAAAAATATAAAAAAATAAATGTAGCGAGGCTTGAGGAAGTATTTACAATCTTGATCATCATCCTCTCTGAGGCAATTGACTGCTATTCAGTAAAAAATCTAAGCAGACTGTATTTTACTAAAGGAGGCTTCTGTTTAACTTCACTCAGAGTGATCAATGAGTTGATGGCCACCTTTCTGATAAGGTCCCTCTGACAGCGACTTGCACAGATATAGTGTCTGTGTTTATCCTGACATGATATGAATGCTGTGACCTTATACACACAGCTATGTGTCTATGTCAAATCGGTCTGCTAATGTACAACAGGTAAATTCCAACCAAGTTAAAGGTGGGGGGGGCACACAATACTACAGTACTTACTAGTCCAACAGTAACTGTGCCAAGTCACCATTGGTGTGCCCCCCCCCCACCTCTTTCAGCTCATGCCAGCAAGTGAAAGCGCGGGGGGGTGGTATGTGACGTGATGATGCCATAAAGCAATTTTGTTGTTTTTTTGAGTGGTGACATGGTTCCTACCCAAACCACAAAGTTACATAGTGCCAGTGTAGGCGATGCAAGCACTCTCAAGCTATGACAAAGGTGTAGTTGAATGTATTGTGTGTTGCTGTACCATCAGAATGTTTCCGAAAATTTTGTTTGAAGGTTGAAAAACTTTATAGTGGGGCTTTTAAAGCAGAATGCACAAAGTGAAGCAGCCGAATACTTACTGAAGCCACTGTGTATGTTGTGAAAGACAAATACAAAACATGCTGTATTAACCTGTCTGTTGCATATAAAGCTGAACTCCGGTGGAGCCATGCCTAACCCCACACAGACACATGCCAGCTCTGACACCTTATTGGTCAGCACAGTGTTGGAGAGGTTAGTGGGGGGAGCTGGTGCAGGAGTTGCTGATGCCATGTCACCATGGGGGGCATTTATCTTTGCCGCTGAAGGATGAGAAACACACATTATAATGAATGGGTTTTTAAATCTGTAAATTGGCAGTAGTGGAGGAGGCAGTGATTTACCCAGTTTCTTGGAGGATCGTCTCCTGTTCTGCTGCTGACCTCCAGTGGGGGTGATGCTAGCAGTGTTCTGGATGGACAGACTTCCTGTGTTGGAACTGTCAATCTTCAGCATCTCCTTTAGTACCATTGTTCCCTTCTACAGCCACAAGCGAAGCACAAACTAAGGTCAGTTATCCTGCCATAATGCAGGGTTTATGCTATTTTTGTATCATCTGTATACAGTATGTGTGTGTATGTGATCATGTTTTTTTTCACAAACACTTCAGTTTTTTCAATGCTATGTTGTCTGTTGTAAGACTTCACTTTCGCCAACACTGTATGTTACATACCATAATGGGGACCACTGTCAACTCAACCTGTCTGTATCGCCAGTACTCACCATGGCAAAGGACTGTGGAGACAATGGGCCATCTGACTGGCTGGTGGCTGCTTGTGGAGGAGCAGGTGGTGGTGGGGTCTGCTGGCTTTCTTTAGAAATCTTAAGGCTGGCAATGAGATCCTCAAACTCAGTTGAAGCCTGTGCCAGGGAAATGTGAGAAGACACAGTAGAATGAAAAGTGGGGAGCCACTGTTTAACCTAAAACCACGCACGCATGCATGGAACGCATTTAACTATCTTTTACACAAGATTCTGTCCATTGTGGTTTAAAGAGTGGTCTCTTAAATACAATCTGGTTAAAACAGAGTATGTGGCTGTCTGAGTGAGTGCGTGAGCGTGTGTACCTTATTGGATGCATTCTGTGGAGGGAAAAGGGAGTCTGTGCCTTCATTTTTCTTCAACAGCCTGATGCCACCAGTTGGGGCCTGCAAAGTTACAGACTATCATTATTCTGGCCACAGGCAGGCATGCATTAATACATGTATCTACATCCACAATTAGACCAACACAGCTCACTGTTCTCATGCAGGTGGCAAACAAACATCAGGATGCGGGTGTGGGCGTGTGTGTGTGTGGACTCACAGCTTTGTTGGAGGCTGTGTGCTGGTTCTTCCCTTGTTGGGCGTGTCCTTCCTACAGGTGGATATAAGAGATGGTTCATATTCATTCATTCATTTTCTACCGCTTTATCCTGTTAAGGGTCGCGGGGGGAGCTGGAGCCGATCCCAGCTGACATTTACATATTTACCCTAACACACAGGAAACATCTTTGTGTTTTATTTAAGAAATAGCAGATAAGTCTAAAAAAACATGAGTGTAATATTATTATCATCATATATATCTTTCCAGTGCATGCATGGTGCCAAATTAGTCTGATCTTTTGTGAAAAACGTTGAAAGACAGACTTACATTGCTGTGCCAATGTGCAGGAGGTTTGTTAGGAGGAGCAAAGTTCTGCATTGATTACAAATTTACCCTAACACACAGAAAACATCTTTGTGTTTTATTTAAGAAATAGCAGATAAGTCTAAAAAAACATGAGTGTAATATTATTATCATCATATATATCTTTCCAGTGCATGCATGGTGCCAAATTAGTCTGATCTTTTGTGAAAAACGTTGAAAGACAGACTTACATTGCTGTGCCAATGTGCAGGAGGTTTGTTAGGAGGAGCAAAGTTCTGCATTGATTGCCACACATTAGAGTACTCCTCTTTGCTCTGAATGAAGATGTCAAACAACAAAATTACAGTTTGTGTCTTTAGTTCTTCATTTGTGAGAGGTGCTCAGTTACTTTATTCAGCTAGTCTGCATATGTCAGTACACACATTTACTTTGTAACTTCACATTATGAGAACACACTAGTGACTGTGTGAATACTGGCAACTTGCACTTACCTTGGTCTGTTGTTTTTGGATGGGACCCTTCGAGGGGGAGTTTCTGTTGCCTTGGGAGGCAGCCTTTACCACACCGTGTTTGTTGTTATGCTACACCCAAGGAGTGGAGAGGTAGAGTGATGATAGTAAGAGGGGAAATAGTGAGAGGATGGATGGTTGAGATATTTAAGAGGGGAAAAAAATGTTCTGTCATTTTCAAAAGGAATACGAGCCAAGTGTGGCTGCACTGTGTGTTTTCTCTCCTTGTGTACCTGCATGGGTATGAAAGGTGACCGCGGTGAATGGTTGAGGCCAGCCAGCTGTCGGTGTGAATGCATGTTAGCACCAGTGACCGGCTGAGGTTTGACGATAGCCGTGAGTTTGTGGGAGGTGTGATCTACTCGGGCTCCGTGGGAAAGATTGATGAGAGCACAGGGAGGAAGGCGATAACCACGCAGTGATGCACACCTGAGACAGACCAGTAACACAGCAGTCACATGACTGGTCAGAAATCGGTCCTATATTGAATGTATGTATATACACGTACATATGATTGTGCTATAGTTTTGTTTAACGGCTGATGCACAGTGTGATTACCTGATGGTGAGACCACCAGCAAATTCTTCATCAAACAGCACTTCATAGAGAACCTCTGCCTCACGGTCCGCTGAAAGCACAAACTATTGCTCAGTAAACACATCTTACATGTATATTTAGTATTTCCTTGCAAACCTACACATTTACTATGATAATTGCTGACCCATAGAAAGACATCCGTGGTTAAAAACAATGATGAAGGTGCATGTACTGACCTCCTTTAATGCCAATAACAGTTCCTCTGAGTCCGAGTGGGACACTGAAACTCTCCCTGACGTTGACGACTCTGTCAAACAGGCGATATTCTGCATTTGGGTCAGGAACCACACCCTGCTGCTGCTCCAATGGCTACACACAAACAACAAGCAGTTATTCATCATTCCTGTTTGACGATTTGTATATACACAGAGTACACATTCTTGAATATCAGTTCACATTGCAACTGCATTTACAAAAATTTGAAATGACACAAAATGAAAATCTGAATTGTATTTTTCTGAAAACTGAATTTCCAAATGTTCTCACCCTGAAGAGGAGATGAGGTTTGACAGTCACACGGACTTTCTTTGTGGTCTTCTTCACCTGCGGAAGGGTGAAAGAGAAACACATGGGAGAGGTGAGTCGAGTAAAACACTGTAAAACTAACATGTAGTATTACACTCTGAGTAGCAAAAATCAAATAATCAGAATCACCTTAGCTCTATCCACTGCCTCCTCAATCCGTTCCACAATTGCGGAGTCTAGCACTTGTAGGTCACAAGACGCTCTGCTGACGGAGCTGACTGGGTGACTCTTCAACCATGAAGTAATTTCAGCAACTTTCTCTGCCCTGTGGAACATCAATAAATCAATAAATCAAAAAATATCACTGACAGACACGTTAACTCAATGAGGCTTGGCTTGGGGGCCTGACACATTTTATGTTTTTCTCATAAATTGTTCAGCTGCATTCGACTTTAATTGCCACACAAAGAACATGCACTAAATATATGCGATTAAATAGGCTGTGTGTGTGTGTGTGTGTGTGTGTGTGTGTGTGTCTGTGTGTTACCCATTCTGGTCCTCTCCAGGCCAGATGTCATCTTCATAGAAAACATCATCATGACTGTTTCTGGACACTGTGTTGAATACCTCAGAAAATCTATTAAAATAAAAAAAGCAGAATTTCAAATATTAAAATTAATTCAACATATTACTGTATGCTTGACTTAACATTTTCCACAAATATGCAACATTTGATTTTTAGGTTTTACCAGGTAAAGGAAAAACTGTCCTTTTTTTTTTTTTTACCTGTCCACGTATTCGGCAAGCAGTTCTTCCACAGCAGCAGAGTACAGCCACTCCTTTTCAGTTTTCTTGGTATATCCAGGAACCTCCTCATTCTTCTTGTTAAACTTCAGGTTTAAGCCAACATTAGCCCGTTGCTCCCCACAAGGACTGAGCCAGATAAAGGACAAGATTGGAGAAAAAGAAAAGAAGGCAGAACAATTTAATGTCTGAAAACACAAAACTTTTCCCTACAAATCATTACAATACCTTTAATGTTTATGTTATCAAGAGCCATGTTAACCAAAGATATTTTTGTGTGCTAGTGAGCACACAAGAATTCTTCTAAGGCCATGGGGAGGGATAAAGGTGACAATGCATAGTAAGTCTACACCCACTTCTTCTTAGAGCCTCTGCCGATGAAGATGCTGCCAGAGAAGCGGGACACAAGGTAGCTGGTGATGCCGAGACGAGAGGCCAGAACGTATCCAGGACTGTACCTCACACAGTATTTCTAAAAAAATGAATAATAAATACACAGACATGCATTCAAACAAGAGATAAACATACTCCAAGACTCAACAATATTTGTTTTTAAACGCTAAAACATCTGCACATAGCAACTCTTACGTGTTGATTCTGGATTAAGGACTCAAGCTGAGGCTCATGCGGCACATTGAAGACCACTCGTATTCGCCCGTCTTTAATGACATCAGTGGAATCCTGCACCTGCGCAGCCGGAGACAAGAAAAAGAGATGGCTCAAGACTCAAGGACATGATGGATAAATTTAGCAAGCTCAGGACAAACGCGTTTTTTCATAAAATTATATACAATATAATTTATCTAATCTTGAAATTAAATATCAAACAATATACTGTTAATAACAACAAATGTATGTTCAGAATACATAACATGCACAGTTATATGTGGAAGGGGAAAATGGCAATTCTACAAAAAAATAATTTTCAATAAATCTGTATATTGGTCATAATTTCCATTGTGATGTATACATTATAAAAAGGTCAGGCAGCAAATGACATACCTCACCCGTGGCACCGTAGTATGGGTTCCCCACCATGAAGACAGTGGTTGCTGGAGGGAAAAGCTCATCTAAGCTCTTAAAACAGGTCAAAAACGAGTAAAAGGCTGTGATGTCCTGAGAAGATGAAGATATGTGGAAATGGGTTGAGTTAGCAACTAGGAGTTAAAGAATGCATCAGCATATTCATGACTGTGAGATCTATTTGACTTTTTCAGTTCTGTTTCAGTGTTATTACAACAGTTTGATGTTAAACCCCCTATTCCACTGTGCATTTATGATAAGAATGATGAAATACGTGCAATATTAACATTTGTACATTGTACATGTTTTGTCCGTGCTTTCCTTATAGTACAGTATAGGTAAAATATACCTTAACCACAGTCTGATAGGCAAAAGGGAGAACTTGTTTGGCCCACTGCTTCTCGAGTTCCACAACTCCATTGGCCTTGGGGACATACTTTCTTCCTGTCAGCAACTGGCCATACAAAATCACCGATGTCGTATTCACCATGATGCCTTTTCTTTTCATGAAACTGCGAGAATTGAAAAAAAAACACTCCTGAAAAAATGAGTCACGAACATTCTAAAAAAGCTTTAAGCAAGCTCTTAGCAACAATCAAGAGGAGCAACAATATGTGCAACGCAAAGTTCTTACGATAATTTCTAAAAGGTTTTTCATTGTGCCTTACTATTCAGTGATTCCCTGGACATCTTTCACCCAGTCTTTCTGCTCCTTGTCAGACAGGTAGGTGACTTTAGTTGGAGGAGGACTGGAGGCCCTGTCATGCACACTCTGGACACCCGGTGGTTCTTCCAGGCAAAACCTCAAAGCAGGATGACAGACATTAAAGACTAGGAATGTTGGCAAACACACTATACACTGTAAAGTCCAGGAGGGTGCAAAAACTTCACAACAGAAAAACACTACAACTGCAGCTCATGTCAGCAGTTATTTTTCATTCAGCTTCAATGTAGGTGAGGACAGTTTGCTATAGTAATTCTTACTTGGTGTCGCCATCTGACACTGCAATAATGCGAGCTTCCTCTAGATGGGGCCAGTTCACAAACACAGACTTTCCAAGCACTTCCACAGCAACATCATCACATATCTAGAGATGCAGAGTAAAAAAACAGCAAAGGTGAAAACACTAAGTTTGAGTGGAGACAGAGACAAAATCCAAGTATGTTCAAAATGAAATAGCTGAGAAGCAGAGCCATGTTGAGTTTTTATTTACAGAATATTTTGGTGTCATTTTTTAAAGAACATGATCAAAAACAATCAAAACTTTACCATCTCTCCTTCTTTACTGGGAAGAATCTCTAGTATCGTGTTCTCCCCTCTGCTGCTCTGCTGGAACACGACCACCCCCATCTTCTTCTTATAGAACTACAGATAGAGTCAGCACGTGGTTGTGGAGGTGAACAAGACAGGAAAGAGAAAAAGTGAGCACAAATTTAGTTTCATTCTTCCAACTTACAAAACAAGAACAGGCAATAAAAACAAAAAGTCCTGAGAGACTGAAGGAGGAAGTTGAATAAATGTTTAGTGTTACTTCTGCATTTCAACATGGGGATGACTTCTGTATAAAAGCGTCTGGGTCTTGTGGGGCTCAGAGGTTTTAGATGGCTTTCAATCCATGAACAGTGTACAACACACACACACACACCTTGTGTTTGATGTGTTGCAGAGTGGGGAAGCCACAGAAGTACAGAGCTGAGCGGTCCAATCGCCTGCTGACATGGTCCAAAGGCACTTGCCAGGCATCCATAGGAATGTGTTCTTTCCTTCATCAGTCAAACACAACACAATCAAACTGCACTGATCAACAGCCTGTGGGTGAACTGCTGTAAGTAGGGATAATGGCTGAATCTCTTTTCTTGCGTTCTTGTTGTGTGTGAAAAAAATGACTTTTAAAGTGATTTTAAGACCAACATAAATCAGCAGCAATCACTTGCAAATAATTATATTACACATGTAAATAAGAAGGGGAAATTAATTACAACATTTAACACGCATATAAACATTGAGTCAGCAATGGTTTGTGTGAGACAGACAAGTGAGGGTTGAGTGTGGCTCAGTGAGTTCATTTCTACCTGGCATGGCAGTGAATGATGTTGGGGAACAGCTGAGGAAGGGAGGACGTGTACACAAAGTCTATTTGCTCATCATACGAGTAGACAGCACACTCTCTGTGACAATTCCTGGCTTTCTCCTCTTTTGTCAATTTGTGATTGTAGGGCTCCATAGCTGCTAACAAGCACCTCTGTTCCATAAAAACACCACACATGGTTAAACACTTCATTTTCACACATAACAATGCAATTATTTTTTCTCCATGTGTATATTTACCTCATCTATGAAGGGGATGAGCACCACTGCCTCCCACTCCTGCTGTTTGCCATTGAGGTCCGTTTTGAAGTCAAGGGGATAGCACTCAACAATGGGCGAACTTTCACTAGTCATCAAATGCTGAACCAAGGAAATTAGCATATTATCATCTTTATTTTTAATGATTAATCAAATTACAAATTTCTGACAATTGCACCAGCTGCAAAGATTCATCACAGGCTCAGCCACACAGAACAGGTAAAATGATGAAGTAATATGTTAATTATTTGTGTATCCATACACTCCTGGATGTAAAACTTGCATAACGTACATATATTCATGTTCTGTTTGTGTCTATGAGTGTGCGTTTGCTCACCCGGTAAGCCTGAGGGAGCAGCTCCACACTGGCAGCAGGCAGGACGCCCAAAAGCTGCTGGAAGGGCAGGAAGGGTTTCCCGAGGTCAAAGGTCAGTTTTAAGTCAGATATATTCCTGATGTCGGACAGGAAGGGGGCATAGTGGTAGGGGTAGTACCTAGAGACACATATTCACATTATTTAAAGACAGACTCTGCTGAGTATATACATGAGTGACATTTTCCTGTGTGAAGTGACATGACAAATTATCCAGTACCTAACATTCTGAGACCACTGAGACTAATAGAAACAATGAGTAGAGAGAAAGTGACATATAATAGAGATGTAATTACCAGCTCCAGGATTGAACCCCATGATAATAATAGTGAAGAATCCACTGGATGCCTTCCACATAACACTTGGCCTGCTTGGCTAGAAACTCACTGCCAATGGAGGAATAAAAATATTTTTCAGGCAAACTTCAAATAAATACGCTGTCATCAGCTACTGAAAATCAGTACAGAATATTTACAGATAATTTTTCAAGCATGGTTTTGGTTTTGATTAAGAAGCTTTGCAAAAAGGGGGCAGCTGAACTTCACATGCAACATTGTGGTGTCACTGCAAGAGTCTGTGCTTGAGACTAACTCATCTACATTCAAACTGTATCGTCTCCAAAACAGCAATAAATAAACTAAACTACATATATTTTTTGACACAATCAAAAAGAGGACACTCACTCTAGATAGAGAAGCATATATATTGTATTCATTATTTTTTTGCTCCAAACACCTTGATACAATCACTCATGCTAGTGAGTTGGTGTTAGTTTGTAATATCTTACTCGGACACCACATCCACGCCCATCTTTGTCATGTAATAGGTGCGTTTGTATTGTCTGAATTCTGTTTCAAATATATCATCCTCCTCTTCCTCATCGTCAGCTATGGTTGACTTTCCTTCTTCAGTCTTTCCATCTGGCGAGGTCAGATCTACTAGACAGAGGGAAGAATCCTAGACACACATAAATGACGGAGTTAATTAACTGGAACACAGGTAAGAAACAGTACACAACAGTGACTGCATGAAAATCACTACATAGCTACCTCTGACTTGTTAGTGTTTTTGCATGAAGCTTCTTTCTCTGCAGCACGTCCAGCTGCCTCATTCAAATACTTGTTACCAACTTTACTCTCAAACCATTTCAAGTCCACAAACACCTCACTGAAATGTTCTCGGTCAAACTAAGGGAAGCAGAAAAAGAGGAGGAGGAGGAGGAGAGAGGAGAGAGGAAAAAGAAAAAAATAATTTTAAAAACTGTTAAACTGTTTTTAATAGTGATTTATAGATATGTTCAATCATGAAATTAGCACTTTATATTATACTAGTTTCAAAACAAATATCTTTATTAACCAAATCAAATACAAAATTTGTGACTGCTAGCTATACATCGTCAACATGTCGTAACTTTACCTGCCTGTGCTGTACAGTATCTATTAAACAAATACAAGAGGCTCAAAAATGCCAACTTTGGACAAGTAAACTAACTTTACAAGCTTTAAAACTTTGTCTTACCTCAGCAAGCTTCTCCATGTATTTCTCAAAGTTTTTGAGGTTTAGATAGCCATTCTCATTCAGATAACCTGGGTCCGAAAAAACAGGAATCATTGTTTTTTTATTTACATCATATAATTTTATCAACAGCTTATGCTTTCCTGCCAAAAACTTAAAACTTACATTTTAAATACTATATCAAAGCCCTGGGAGCCCCAAGTTTGCATGTAACAATTTTACTCTCAATTAAAATAAGTATCGTAGAACTGTGTGTGTGTGTGTCTCACCCCCTATGCTTGGAAGTACACTGATGTAGGTCTTGTACAACAATGGCAAAGCATCATGGTTGATGTGGAGATGAGGGAGGTGAGGAATGAAATCATTTCCCACAAGGAAGCCCATTAGAATCCAGTCATCTATTATGCGCTCCAAGTCATAATCAGAACCAATCTGATTCTGAAAGACAGCCACAAACGTAATCAGAATAAATGTAGGAAGTGGAACACATTTAGACTTCTTTACTTCTCCTCTAAAAACGGTATTACTTTTTTTCATTTGCTCTATTTATTTGGGATATGACATGATTATATATATGTTGTGTTGTTATAATATATGTGTACATGTGTGTGTGAGTCTCACTCTGAGCTCAGAGAACTCATAGTTGATGTACTCCCTCATTAGAGACAGGTGGAGTAAGTGAAAAGTTGTCTCCTCTGGAGCAGTTATCCTAGTTGAGACAAAAAGAAAAATGGTAGAATTTACTATGACGGAACTGATGTGGAACTAATAATATGTAACAGTGATAAAGAATTCTATTCTATTCATCATTAGGACATTGGCACTCACAAAACCTGGTCACCTTAAGTTGTTTACTTTAAAAAAACAAAAAAATAGACATCAACAATGTCAAAGACTTCCATCATCTTCTGAACAGTCTCTGATCATTGTTTGATATAGTTTTTATTTACTTTAATGCTTTAATTTCCACTGAAATGAAAAACACTCATCCTCAAATTATCATCATTTACTACAAAAAGTAACTAACATGATTTTTAATCTTCATGAAAAATTATTCTTTCAATGTATGTTATAGAAAAAATATGACTGATACAGCCCCTGGCATAATCTAACAAAGACAAAAACCAAAAGATGGAGAGACAAGCTTATCACACCTTTTCTGGGATTTCTTTCCTCCAAAGCGGACCTCCTCTCTGAGCAGGGAGAAATTTGGCTCGTGGCTGGTTAAACCCAACATTATCTACAACACAGAGTGCAAAAAGGCAATGAGCATCAATTCGAAGAACACAGATTATGTGATCGGTAATGCAGGACTGCATGTAAATCTAAACCATGGCTCCAAAAACACTACCAGGTCAGCATCCAGGCCATATAGGCAGTGTCGGGTGTTGGGGTCATGACTTGGCTTTGCATTCTCAGAGCGAATAAACTCCATGATCTTGTGTTCTCCTTCCCCAGGAGTCTATAAAAGTAACACATTGAAAACAAGTAATGTATTAACTGCACAAACGAGAGCACTGAAACTGAAAAACAGCAAAAAGAATATTGGTGTCAACATGCTGCCACAGATAATGCAGTGCCTCGTCTATTTAAAGCAGCTGTTCACACACCTCATGACCAGACAGGTAGACTCTGACTTTCTGCCATAGCTTGTCCGTGGAGACCTTATTGTGGACAAAATACTTAAGCTGCTCCTGAAGTCGCGCCATGAAGTCAGTGCCTGGAAAAAAATTAATTAAAAGGAGTCACTGCCTACTTCCGCATATGTATATGTGTACAGCATGATTTACTGACACTTCAACATGCTAATCGGATATAAACAGTCACACATGACAGAGCAAGTTCAAGTAGTGCCAGTTCTTAAAGACTTGTGATTTGTCCCAGTAATCTGACTTATCCATTGATTTAATCAGTTATCCTTTTTATATTCAGAAAAGTATTCTTACTGATAGAGGGTTAGATAGAAATAGGACAAATGGTTTTCTGCTACCGTTCCCTTTATTAATTTTAATGTATAATGTTATTGTTGTGCAAAGCTCAAGAGGATCTTTACCAGGAGTGATACAGTTGGAATCAAAGCGAGCCTCTGTAGGCAGGACCTCTCCTTTATCCAGGGCCTTTTTTATCTTGTCTTCTGCTTCTTTGGCTGATCTAAACACACCCAAACAAACACATGCACAGGTCAAAGATACAAGCTTTGTCTGAGTTTCTGCCTTAAGTCTGGTTTCACACTCAGTTCCAACAGACTGTGTACAAATATGCTTGTGAACAGAGATGCCATTGGGATCTGATAACCAAAAGAGAATGTAGCTTTATTCTCAGTTGAGATTCAGCATCACAGTGATAAAATCAAATTTTATATGGACACCCTCAATTTAACAGAGGTTAAAAGCAGCATTTATAGTTGAACCCTTTCACAAAGTTTTGTTCTGCATCCACATCTACCGGAATCTCCTTCCCCTCTGCTGGTTCATCTTTGCCCTTGGTGCCACACCATCAACAGCCATAAAGAAGACCTTGCGAGGTTTAATGATCCTGAAGAGCACCTCCAAGTAATGAAAGATGTCAGCAAAAATCTTTTCCTCAGAGATGCGAAAGTGAACATCCTCGTCATTGGGGTGGGAACATTGGTGGATAATCCCATTCATGTCCAGGTAGAGATTGTCAAACTCTGGGATCTGAGAAAAGAGTTAAAAAAAAAAAATCAAATGCAATGACTAGGATGAGTGAATTGCTGAATATATTCACAATATTCTAGATAAGTGAATAACTTGAACATTTTGTAAATAATCCTTAAATGCCCAAAATGCTTCCCTCTGCTACAAAAAATTTACTTTCTGGATGTTTTGTAATTGGTTTTAACTTGTGGGTCTGCAAAACATGATGCCCTTCATATGGGTGCCACAATTGTAAAGGTCCACGTGTTTTTATCACATACTAATAAAATTCTAGCAGACTCATCCTCACTATTGACATCTAGGGTTAGTAAAACGGGGGTAACAGTAACTGTACTGCGAGTATGACAGTCTCCAAATGTAGTATTGTTGAAAATAAAGTTTGATGGTACATAACATCTTATGGAAATAAAAACTGCAAGAATTATGCTTTATACAACACCATTCAGGGTGCCCAAGATGACTATAAATTGTTGGAAAGTAAAAAGAATGAGTCATGTGCATAGCAATCAGACTTGGGGCACTTTAGATCCATGTTTGGAGACAGTTGGTCTCCAAGTGGGGCTGGGGTCACCATAAGTCCTCAGGCTAATTGGGAATGGTTGGATGGTAAGGAGACCTCTATCTGAGGGTCTTGAGTTTCAGGATGAAGTATGAGGTTGCCAAAGGTCAGACAGCTCTGTGACGTTGTCTTAGACACAGATAGTGGTGCTGTCTTATGCAATAACAGTGACACTAAGGCACATCCAGCTGATGAAACCGCTGCTCCTGCACTGAAATCTAATATTCCTCACCACACAGGGAACTAGGTCACCAAAGTTCACTCCAGTGCCAAAGAAAAAGCCCAAATCCTCAGTAATGCAAGGGTAATTTAGGATGTTTTCAATTGTATCATCTAAGATCTAATGCCTACCACAACAAAATTACAGATTTTTAAATTCACCAACACTGCAAAGCACTGTGGTTACTAGCCGGTCACACTAGCGATAGCCACTGTCCCTCTCATTTAGAGTAAGGTTAAGCTAGTTGACTGTAAGAGGGTTATTGTTGCTCAGAATGTTCTTGTCAACCAAAGAACCAAGCCTGTCAGTGGTATAACATTTCGTTAGTTATATTTACGCTGACCCGTTTAAGGTCAAATTGTGTACACAAAGACCAAAACAGTAGCGAGTAAATTCTGGGATTGGGAGAAAAACGCAGTGGTTTCAATAACTGGATAATGGAGTCAGGTTTTGTAACAAGTGATCTGTCCCTGTGGGCGGACATAAAGACCAGTTTACTACGTGGAGTAAAAGTTCCAGGGCCCTTTATACTTAGCTCGGCGTTGCCAGCAGCTTGCTAAGCTAACGCTGCGGCTATCAGTTACAGTGAGATTTAAGCTAACGATGTTTCATACGGGTTTCCTACCTGATGTTCCTTGACAACTTCACTGAGACAAGGATAGCGCTCTGAAATCCATCGGTAAAATTTCGGCACCCCCATCTTCACCTAAAAAAAATCGCAACTTCTGGATCACAATAATCTGCAGGCTAAACCGAAAGCAGGTGTTGGCTGTGTGGGTAACGTCAAGCGGCACAGGCTTATAACTTGCATCCACTAGAGGCGGGTTTTGTTTCCAGCGGCAGCTAACTAGCCAGTTTCCGTGGTCCGTCTGCTAAAGCACTCGGCCGCTACATTGTCATACCGTCGTTCCGCCTTTTTAACTGACATTTTTCTTGTATCTAAACAGTTGTCTTTTAGTGAACAGATAAAGGCAAATAAATAACGTAAAAGAAATAATTATTCAAAATAAAAATTTAAGAGAAAAACTAACAACGGCAAAAATGCCGGAATAGTAATAATAATGAATGTAGATTGCGCAAGTAAATTGGTCTACAGAACAACAACATAGCCCTTTTTAAAATATTGACATTATATTTATTTTTGCAATTCTGTGAAATATTTATATATTTGACCATTTCACAACTTATATTGCCTAAGTTAAAACCTGGATATTAAAGTAACCAGCAGCATCCTGTTTTCATGTCATTACAAAAGACAGCATGAAATTCCCTGAGTGAGCAGAGCCACAGTGGATGTCCTATGTGCTAACAGGTTTCACATGACTTATTAATAGTCCTGGTGTGAAGACAACATTATGTGGTTCTCCGATGTTTCAGCTAATGCAGATGTGTTCTGGGAGACTGCATATTGAACAGATTTACAAGGTTTGAACACAACATATGAGACCCATTACCAATAGTGAATACATCATCCAAGCACATTCAGGAGGAACCTTAAGTGCCAACAGTGCCACATTAAAATACAGTAAAACATGACAAACTTGTTTCGAAATAATTTATTCATTTCTACAAATACAAAACAACTCTCTCACTCAATTATCATAAAATAGGTAGGTCTCGGTGGTGCTAACCAAATCCCATCAATGTGTCATGGATCACTACTTCACAGAAACTGTCAGCAGTTTGCCTTAAGTTACAATGCAGCTCAGTTCAGATCAGATGTTTTAACCTACAGTATATGGAAAAATTCCAGCTGCTACTTGACAAAATATGATTGTGAGGTTTTCAATTTTTAACAAGCAAAAAACAGCTCACATACGTGTTGGAACAAAAGATAAAATCCAGTTTGATGTTGCACTACAAATAAATGCCATACTTTACATGAGAACCATTGTGATTACAGACAAAATTTAAATTTGTTCTGATAGCAACAGAAATAACAGCAGTTTCTCAACATATCCATAATTCATTGGTCTTAACTTCTGCAAACTACCTCACCTTCTATGCTCTTAAGCCAAAAAATGAACTGACGATACGCTTGACAGAATGAAATTCAAGTCATATTTATTAAAACTGGTTTCTCCCAACATGAAAAACATTAAAGAACACAAAAAGGGGGAAGAATGGAGGTAAACAAACGATGAGGGGACAGGGGTTTAAAAGCTTCATGTGAAAACAATTTTTGCATGTGATTTTGTGTTGTGCTTTGGCCTTTAAAAGGGAAAATGCTTCACACTGGTTGTGTTAAGCTTGATGTACCCTTCAAGAGCAACAGCTTCATTAAAAAAGGTACGAGTTCTGATTGACCTAAAACCATTAAGTGGTGCTCTACTGTAGCCGATAAACAAAAATGCTTTCAGGTCTCTCTTGTTCTGTTTTGTGCCCAAGCTAGGTCCTTGTTTCTTTGCTGTAAAATGACTGCATATCATCTGCTGTACTGATATATCCTTCTAAAGTCTTCCACTGCAGTCCAAAATAGTGTAGCTCATTAAAATAAAGGTTCCGTTTATTTCGACTCTGCCGGGTTCCGGTGGACATCCTTATTCAGCAGGCAGCTTTGAGTCCTCTTTGCAATAGAGCGATCCTCTGCCAAACAATGACATGGTGTCCATGGCTCACTCAAGAAATAGTGGGCTTTCAGACCAGCTCAAGTACCTGTGTGGAGAAGAAACACAGACCTGTTGTCTTATCTGCAGTTATCACTTATCTGTGACTGGAAACCAAGAGTTAAGATAGTTCACATTGGTATTGGTACAATTATCGAATGATCTCTAAAGACCACTCTAAACAAATAAAATGAAAAAATATAAAGTAAAAGTCAACCCATAGCAGGAAAATAATCTATTATCTAGGGTTAGGGTTAGGGTTAGGGTTAGGAGAATTATATGAAACCACTGTTGCCATGCAGATGATTCTGATATAATGTAGTACACCGCTGATATCTTTACTGCCATTGTGTACAATAATAATGCACAGCAATTCTTTTTTTCCTATTCAAACATTCCTGTTCATTAAAATGACAAGAACTATTTGCATTTTGACAGCTGTGGACAGCATCTCATTTGAAAAGGATGACCATATATATTAGATATGAAAATATTAATGTCAAGTGACAGAAAACCAATTAATATTTTTAATAATTTTTCAAGCTAAAACTTCAAACTCTCTGTTATTATTTCTCAATTTTCTAGCTGTCTGAATTTTATTCAGGCATCAAACCAATCTAGTCTATGACAAAACTATGGCATCACATGCAGTCAGCACATGGTTGCATTTTTTAATCAGTGTTTCACAACACAGACCTTTATTGTTCCTTGACTGTTTGCAGCAATCAGCACATTTGACTCCTGTAAAAACAAAAAAACCCCAAAACATATTAATTAAAACACAACAAAGGTTAAATTACTGCATCAGTAGTTTGTTACCTATAAAGGAGTAAAAAGTGAATTTGTCATTGTGTTCTGACTTTATTAGTTTAGCAGTACAAGTACAAAACCAGCAGACATATACATATATATTTTGTGTCACTGATCAAAGTCAACAACAGTATAATGAAGGGGAAACTCACTCCATCAGGCAAGGCCCTCCAGCAGACAGCACTGACAAACTCATTTGTGTCATCCTCCTTCTTGTCTTTGTCCAGGACACTCTTCACTGTGTCAAACTTGAATGTTAACAGTGTCTTGGAAAGTCCCTTGTAGTAAAGGTACAGGGAGTTGTTCTCGCTACCTGTATATATATACACACACACACACACATATACAATGTAATCTGCTGTGGGTACAATGGGTCCCGAGCTCCTCCTTGCTGATTGTGATGTAATGTATTATAATATGATTTGGCAGTAATACAATCAGTGATTGCCAACCTCCATTAAACAAGAGAAGGCGGACAGGAAATAATTGCTGCAATACACATAGCACAACACGGGTTGTTGTGTCTTATTTATTGTATAGTCGTATTTACAGTAAATGCTTACCACAGGCTACATAGTCTCCATTGGAAGCGAGGCCTACAAAGTTCTTCTCATTAATGTGACCCTTGAAAGAGCGCAGGCAGTGGGTTTTGTTGACATTCCACAGCTTCAGCTGACTGTCTGTTGAACTGAAAAATACAAGGACATTTGTAAGTAACGAGCTGGAGACCATTTGGTGGTGGCACATGTTGAAATTGCATGTGTTTGATAGTAACTTCTAAAGAATTTTCCTTGTCAATCCACATATTTCTAATGAAATCATTTCTCAATTCAAATATAATAAGCCAGGGATTAGGGTTAATATTAAAGGTTAAGTCAAAAGGCTTAAATTACTTACGCTGAAACTATTTCCTCTCCATTGACAAACTTGGCGTAGGACACGGCCTTCCTGTGGCCTTTGAACACCATGATTGGCTGCTTAGTGTTGCGGAGATCATAGTAGTGGACACAGTGGTCTTTGAAGGAGGGAAAAAGACACAACAAAAATGTTTTTTTGGTGTCCTGCAAACATTTTCCTTACGTCAACTATATCCAGTTACCACTCAGGCAGGAAGGCTCTGCAAAATGTCTCATTTTCACATTTGTTAAAATGTGTGTATGTAACAAGCTGCATTTCCGTTTGTTCTGCGTCGTGGCATTTACTTGAGTCAGTGAACCAACAATTCCTGGGTAAAGGAATAGCTTCCTTTTCCAGGCTTTGAGGACCTGAACCTCAAAGACAATTGGGTGAATAATCCAGGGTAGTTCACAGCTGCTCTGTTCCTCTAGTATTAGACTTTTGAAGGATAGATTCTAGGTATAGTGGAATATATTTAGTTCTTATTTTTACTTTATGAGAGTCCTATATTGTTTACATAGGTCAGTCTTGACCACCAAGACAACAAAAACATTATGTTCTACAATTGCAGTGGTGCACTGTTGTTTACAGCAGAATCAGTGCAACATGATTCTTATCCTGCAACTTTGACATGTGACCAAAGTATCTTTTTCGACTTTTCTGTATGAACATTTAATTGTAATTAAACTGGCCTTATTGTCAGGCCTTGCGCTTCCTTCATACTAAAACCAGTAAACATGCCTAAATATCTTAGTTATTGTAGGTGCATTCCAAAAGAGCTGGTTGGGGATGAGCAAGGTTGAAATGTGTACAGATAAAATTATCTAGACAATTTGGAAAATTTGCACTGACACACACAAGCTAAAACATGTCCCTGTCTTACCTGCACAGCCAAAGGCCAGGTGATATCTGGATGTTGGGCTGAACTTAACACAGCAGACGTTGGCTTTGGCCTCAATGCTGGCCACTGAATTGTCAAGATTGGTTGACCATAACTTAACTAGAAAAAATGACATTTGAACATGGGTTAAAGTAAAAAATTAACAAACAGACTGAACACTGGAAGATGATCTAGTATTCCTCTGTCACCTTTAGCATCATCAGAACCAGAGGCTAAGAGTTTGGGGTCCATCAGATTGAAGTCAACACTCCAACACCTCTTTTCATGTTCCTGAAAAGGAAATGAGGAAACTGTGAAAGCCTGTCAGCGTTTATCAAATTAATTTCTCAAACCAAGCATTCTGGGAAGTTATTTGTCTGGATTCTAAAATCTTGTTTTACTTTTTGGAATAAATATTGAATTTTTTCCAGCACCTCCAATCCTCTGCTTGTTTATTTTTTGTGTCTCGGTCTAAAGTATATTTTTACTGCATATTAAAAACAGCAAAACAGAGAGACTGCAAAGCAAGAATTGAACTGCACTGTCTCTATACAGATAAACTAAACATAAAAACAATGCCACCTTTAACCACTTATAATAAAAAGTGATTCTCTAACATCTGAGTAACATACCTGGTAGACTTTGGACCTCTGGCCAGTGAATCCATCCCATAGGATGACAGTGCCTTCATAGTCACTGCTGGCCAGAAGGTTCTTATGATAGCTGCTCCAGCTGATACAGCTACAACAAACAATATCAGCTCAGAGTGAGTTTTAATAACACCTCCATTTGATCTTTGCCATTTGGCCTTATTTATAAGCATGCATTTGAATCAGTATATTTTTAGCACCACAAAAAACGTTTTGTTAATTATGATTTTGATCTACACAAGCCTGCAGTAAAACATTAGTTTGTTACACTATGCAACACTCTACTACTCTTTTCCCATTTAAGATCAGTCAGTAGTCAGTGTAAGAACAGAGAAAGTGAACTGTCCTTCAAATGTTAAATTAAACCTGCTTTCTGGAGTATCCACCAGGTCACAAAGAAATTAGCACCACTGCGAACACTGCACTGTATAATCAGAAAAAGGCCTGCACTTCTTTGCTCCAAAAGGAAAAGTTTTCCTTACCTGATTTTGGAATTGCAGGTCATTTCATTGACAGGGTAGTGGATGTCCACTGCATCCTGGATTACAGTGCCATACTCAAACACCTTGATTTTCTTGGTCACACCAGCAATGGCAAAGTAGTCACAGTCACGGTCAAACTCAATACTGAAACAGAATTGAGAACACACACAGATTTGGTAAATGGGCTGCTCAAGAAACACAAACCTAAATTCTGACAATAATGTTTACAGCAGATTAGGAACTCAAATTAAAAAGAATAATCTTAATCCTATGTTAGATAATATGTCCATAAATAACATTTGGAAGGTATGAATATGGTTTTTGATGTGGGCCATTTCCACAGTTTCACTTTGTACCTGAACAGCTTTGCTGCAGAGTGTTTAAGAGCAAGCGGGATCATTTTCTTTTCATACCTGGAGACAATACTGGAGCCGTTGTAGAGGTCACTGGCGTAGGAAAGGGTGGCTAGGGGCCGCACAGAGTTGTAACGGGTGAACTTGGACAAACACTCCATAAAATCATCTAACTGGTTCAGGTTCCTGCCCTCATCTGTAAACCCCAAAACATATTTATTAGATACCCTTCTTAAACGTTCAGCAGCAGGACTGATGTCCTCCTTTGCAGGACTCATACCTGTGATGCGTGACATTTTGTTGGAGAAGTAGCACTGTTCTAGATCCTCAAAATGAGCCGTCAGCCTCTTTCTTCGTGATGCCAGGGTGCTGTTGTACCAGGTCTGTCGTTTTCCCTGGAAAAGACATAACCAAGTGGTTAAGAGTGCAGTCAGATCATGCTAAAATTTATTCTAAAATAACCAACCAAATTCTTTATTTTTATTGAGACTATTTGTGATTTTAACGTCAGCATCTAAATGAAATGTCTTCCCAAGCTTGAAAGGCCATTTGTTTCATATCTAACACAATTATGATTATTTAAAAAAAAAATACTGTGTAACTACTTCTCAGTTGGCCTGCATCGGTTTTATTAACAATAATTTCTATTAAACGATAGCCATATTGTATAAATAATCGTGGAAGTTACATTTATACAACAAAATTGTGGCGTTGTGTTTCTCTGTCTTACCTGGCTTGTTCCACCAAAGCCAGGAGGCTGGCTGTAGTCTGGTTGCTCAATGATACTACTACAGCTACACAACAAAACAGACAGAAGAAAAGGCAGAATATTTAATATCGGTGGGCTTGTTTCTTAACTGGACAGGAGTGTCTGTGTTAGAAAATGTGGTTATTTGTACAGTAATGATGGTGATAACAGCAGTACCTGGGTGCTGGTGAAGGAGCCTCCACATTAGGCACAGTGCACTCTGCCTCCATCATTGGAGAGTACAGGCCACTCATTTCCTGCAAAATAACAAAGATAAAGCATGTTTATCTGTTTCCAGCTGAGATGATGAGTGATTCCAGTTGTTTTCTCAACATACTATGGTTGCACAAAATCATGTGTTACTGCACGAAATTGTGTGTTACTGTCCCTTTAACTTTCCCATGATAATGTCTTTCATAATAGAATGTGGTAATGTATCTTTCGGCCAAGATTTTCAAAGTTGGACACTGTGGGCACCACCTCAGACAAACTGGTGACAAACTGCTGCTGCTAATGATGCTGATGATTCTCAGGTTCCTTAGTTACAATGAGCATTTTTATTATTTGATTTCTTCAATGGGTTATGTGAGATTTTGACCTCTAATTGTTTATAAAACATGTACATCAGTCTATCTAACTTTTCACATTACACCTTACAGTTTTGAGAGTTTAGATTTATTCAGGATAGATGGGCAATGTGTGTGTTGCTTTACCTCAACTCTCTTAATGTCCTCTTCAAGAAAGTTAAGCTCCTTCTGTAGCTGTTCCAGTTGCTGTTGACACAAACATATGTATGTTTTTCTTGTCTATCCCCAACTTTATTATCATGACATTCTGCAATTACAAACTTAAATGGTTGGATTCTTTCAATACATATTTTTAATTCTTGTATATTCTTGAAAATATATTGTGACTACAGCAGCACAAGAGTGTGGCTAAGTTTTTGATGAGGTTTTTAAAAACAAAAGGCACCTCTCGCTTGTTTCGTCTAGCTTCTTTAAGGAATTCCATGAGGATCTGTCTCTGAGCTGCTTGGGATTCCTGGTGGAGAGACAAAGTACATAATCACACACAAGTATGTACAAAACCACAGAAAGCATTAGCTTAACCACCAATAAGATAGTATAAAAGTGTTTACTCCTCATAGGAAAACACTTTGTGCTCATTTAATCCCTAACATCCTCTTTCTAACAAATAGTAAAAAAAAGTATTTCTGCACATAGTTACTCATCTCAAGATGCATACATTTACAGATTCATGGTTAAAGGAGCCACAGATTAGAGCAGGAATAACATTAGATTCAAGACAACAGGCAGACGTGGCTGTAAGTCATTAAATACTCAACCTAGCAAAATCAATGAAAGAAGGGAGTCAATTAACTTTCTCGGCTGATGCTCATAAATGGCAGAGAAGTTCAGCAACAATGACTACATATGCTTCTATGAACATTTGGATCAGAACACAAATAAAGCTGCCACACTTCAATCATTTTAAAGGCAGCTAAATCTATAGTCAACAAACCCAGCTCCCAGGGACCCAGATAGTTCTACACAATAACATGAACTCTTACCTGCCTCTTCACACATACCACAATGCTATCGTTGCCTGACAAATCTGACAGTACTGCCTGCTTCTAGCACTTCAGGACATTCAGTTGATTTTTGTTCCCATGCTAGCCATCTCTAACATATTCATTAGCATACAGCACAGTATTCAGAACACTTCATACTAAAAATGAGAAATGTATGTGTATATTCTGCAAATGCTGAGGTCATCCTATGCTAATAGGCTGCAAACTGTGTCTTTAAAGTGTCAGAGCCTCCCTCGCTGTTAAATCTTAGAAACATCCTTGGTATATTTCAGGGGGGAAACATGTAATGCATAAAGACACTGCTATGGCCACTCATATATACACACAATAGATTAAACCAAGATGATGTAATGATGTATCTTGGTAAATCAAAAACCAGGCAGTGAAATGTGTCCTATTATGAGATACAACTCAATTTAAAAAAGGAAACATTATGTCTGCTGTTTTTTTCATGTCACACATACTGTTATTGTCATCTCTCAGAGAAAGAGAGTGGGAGATAAAGAAAGCACTCGTTTTTTTTTTCTTCGGTAAGTATGAGTGTAAACAGGCAAACACACAGACACACAGCCTTTGCCAAAAGACCAAATTCAGTATTTTTGAAAAATCACATTCATATGACTCAGCACAGCCCAAAGCTGATACTTGCAGAAAAACATGCGATGTATAATTAGGGATGCACCCATCCACTTTTTTCACTTCCGATACCAATCTCTGAGGTTTAGTATTAGCCGATACCTACACACATCTCATTGTGTGAAAATACTGGGATAATTGTTTTTTAAATTCAGTTCAACAAACTCAGCTTGCTCTTTAGGGTGAAATCTCTGGAGATGTTTGATTAAGTTGGTTGTGTTTGGTGGTGCAAGATATGGGGAAAAAAATCTTGGTTTTTTTTACTTATCCAGATAACGATAATCTGGCGATATTCTTTAAAATCTGATTTGTTTGTTTGTTTGTTTTTTACAAAAAATGTTGTTAAAAGTCCTCTTTCTCACCAGGACATTTATGGATGGACAAAATATTTCAGATCATTGTTTATTTTCTTTAAACTTTAGCAATCAAGAGACTCTCAGTTCAACTCCAATGTAGAGACATTAAATAGGTAAACATTCAGGTTCTCCGCTCTGAGGTCAGTTGTGCAGCAGACAGTGTTTCTTCTATATATGGATATGTTGCTCTGTGACTCTAGAAATGGACCTGATGGCCCCGCAAACACACGCAGGTCAGTCCGTAACAATGCACACGCATTTCTGCGCCACTATGTTTGTTACATGCTATGAATCTGAGATTTGTTTACTGGCTCTGGATCTTCATCATTAAATATAATGATCATTAAATAATGATTGTTGAAACAACACTCCCCCTTGGGGGAAGCGTCACAGCCAAAATGTTCATGCAAAATGCAAAAAATTGTTTGGAGGTATAGAGAAAATATATCTGATCCCCTTCTGCCTTACTTACAGCCTCCAACTGCTTTTTCTTCTGAACCAGGAGCTCCAGCATCAGATTGACATTTGCAAGATCCAAGTTCTCTTGATCAGGACTCAACACATCCTGGAAGACTCGCCATCTTGACCCGTTCTGCAAACCAGACACAATGATCAAGAACAAATTTTGATTTTTTTTTTTTATTTTATGGCACATCAAAATAAGACTGAGAAAATTTTAATGATTCATAGAAACGGAGATACAAAGAAGTTATGCATGCGCTGTACTTACAGGATGATCTAATTTTAGCCTTTTCTCCTCTGACCTTTGTTTCTGTTTAAGGATTAGTTCATTGACTGGAACGTGGTGGTTTTGGGTGGAGGGTGGTGAGGAAAAGGGTATATGAGAGAAGTGAGACAGTTTCATTAGTAATTGACAGAAACATGATCCATCATTATTAGGGAGGCACTTCAATAACAGAGTGATGACATTTTGGGTGAGGCAGTTTTGTTGTTTCACATGACCCATAAAAATCATAATGTCCTTTCAATAAGACACAAGCTCCGCTGATCAATGGTTAATGGCCTCTTACTGGGTCCGTCCTGTTCAAGATGCTGGAATATACTGTAAATCAAGTTTCTTCAAAGTGAAGACATTTTCTTTCTATTAACCATGAAACCCAATGATGTTTTAATAAAGCTCCTTTTAAAGCCTATTGCTGAATTTAAAAAAAATCTGAACAGCCTCATGTATGAAGCAATACTTGAAACGTAACTTTTTTTTTTTAAATCAGTGTAACTCATTAAACAAAATTCAACCAAATGAATTGGATTATTAAATCATCCAATGGCTGAGCACCATGAGACAAAATAACTAGTAGATGGCACACAAATACAAATAGTAATTGGACCAGAAAATGCTTTGTCTGCAGATATTTTGATGAAGAGAAAAAAGAAAAGTGCAAAACAAACAAAAAAAAATCTCCATCTTCTGAATTGTAACACCTACCAAGAAAGTTTGGGTAAAGCTGATCGACATTATCCACAATATAGTTACACTTGGGACATCTGTTGCTGTCCTCAAGGCTCTGGCGGATACACCTGAAACTGCAAGAAGGAGAAAAATGAACTGAAGTTTGTAAATAGCTACAACAGTGGTAGGGTACAACAGAAGAAAAATTGTGGCAGTCTGAACTTCTAGCAATGACATTATACAACATCTAATTGCACAGGATGTGTTGAAATGGAAGTGAAAGACCATGCCAAAGACAACAAGTTTGACTTCTCCTACAAAGTAATGTTACTCAACAACACTCGGTTTTACTGTTTTATTATGATTCCTTTCAAAGCCAAGATTAATTTAGCCACTTGTTTGACTGATGGATGAAAGTTAGGGCATCATCCATCTTCACCTGTAAGTATCCCCGATACGCAGACTCAAAGCAATTATTTTTTGTGTATTTAAACAACTGTCAGAAACAAATTCCATTTCATTTGCGGGAGCAATAACAATCCTCTCATCACTTACCAGAAGCTGTGCCCACACTTGGTCATGTGTGCCTCTTCTATCATTTCAAAGCAAATAGGACTAGAAAAAATGAAACAAACTGTTAGGTGCAAGTCAAACTATGGCTCTTAAACTTCTCCATTTGTGACAGTAAGCGTTCACCGGTCTGGAAGAACGGGACATTTCCCCAAATGTAGTATTACACAGTGACTATAAACATATAATCGTGCTAAAACTAACCAGACAAAGTCGTTGCTTTTATCTTCATATGAGTTCAAGAGGCCGTTGTATAAAGGTGCCTGATGGAGGGATTTCTTTCTGCTGCCTGAAGACGCAGAGGGTCTGCTCAGGGAAGCGAGCCCGCCCCGGGACGACGGCACGGCGGCCAGAGTTGGTACGGACAAGCCGCCGTCGCCGGCTGCTGCCTGGGTCCGGACGGGAACGACGTTTCCAGAGCTGTTACCATTACTAGTGACGGCGGTGCTGCCACCGCCACCATTTGTGTTCCCCGAGCCTCCCGTGCTGCTGCTGCTTGTGCTGGGCACCGAGCTCGCTCCACCGCCGCTTTGCTGTGGCCGGTTGCTTGACATCGCGCAAGGCCGACAAGAAACTCCCCGAAATCCGCTGCGTTGTTGCTCAAATCATCCGGACTGGTGCTAATATTCGGCTACTGTAGCGGGTTGGCTAGCTAGCTGACTCGCTTATGTGCTAGCATTCTGGGAGAAAGGAGCGGTGGCCCAACATCCAGCGGGTGTAAACTAGTTCGTTGCAGCGTGTCTCACTTCTGTCAGTGACGACGTATGAAAAAGTCCCTGAAAGACAACGAGCAAACAGACACAAACACTCAAACTGTCATGAGCAACCACAACTGCGTTGATCAGGAGATTAGCCGGCTAGATACTGTTAGCCACGGACAGGAATCTATTATTCAGTGCCCTCCTGACTTTTAATGTCTGCCCTCTAGCGAGAAGGAGGTTAACTACACCGGGAGAAATGAACAATACAGTTCAATTACACTGTAGTATTTCCTGTTGTCACACTGTATTTATTTAGTCAAGCAGAATAATGAGTCCGTCAGCATAACGGGATATGTCACAGAATAACCCAAGGGTACTTGACTCACTTTTTCTCAGCTTTTAATCACATGTGTAACGTTGTTGTCGCAGGAAATGAATCAAATTCACCATCGCTTAGCCTTACAATTCCCATTCACGTAAAAATTCACAGGTAAAAAGTCAACAAAAACAAGAGGTTACATTTAATGGAGAGTATTATTACTTCAGAATAGCATTTTGAAGTGTCCTCAATAGGAAACTCGTCACACAAAATTATCTTAGTACCTCTTAGTTTTAAATGTCATTCTAATGATAATAAAAGACTGCCTGTATCAGTTATGCTATGTGTAATCAATACTCAATATGTAATAATAGACTGTATGTAGGCAATCTGACAAACACAGGTAGAGCACACATAGAGCTGGAGAACAGCACATTAAAAATGTTCCTTTGAAGAAATGATGTGATCATTGGAACGATCTCTCAGAGTACTAAATATACATCAACTTAACGCGTGGCACAGACACACAGGTTTCTTTCGAAAAACTGAAACCTGTCATGTAGCGCCCCCTCACATCTGTCCTTTTTCCCTCCAGATGATATTGCACTCTCATGAAAACACAAGCAGCCAGGTCACATCCACAAAGTGCAGCCAGCGCTCGTGCCAAGAGAAACAGACTCGTGTCATTCAAGCATCCACCTGCAGCTTTGCAAATAAAACCTACAGCGCACTAACTTATTCATGCTCACAGTTTATCCAGCCTGCTACTTGCTTTTCCATTTTTACCCCCACGTGGGCAAATAAGGGATCCTCCATGTAGGCATGCACAACATGGATTTTCCCATGTTTTTGTTTGCAGAAGGAGTTTATATGTATCATTATGGAGCTGAGTTAGGATGTGAAGTAAGGTTTTCAGCAAGAGGAAAACTACTGGATACGCTGAGGAGTAGATTCATTTCCCTGATGGGGACCACCATGGAAAACTGGCTTTCTCTATTCTGCTAAGGTCAGTCAGGTTGGGCTGGAAAGTATAACTGCATCAAAATCTATAACATACATATATATTGACCAATTGAGAAACCTGTTTTTGTGACATTGTGAATTTTTGTCACATATCTAGTCTTCATATCGGCAGATATGATTTTTTGTTGTGTGAGGACAACATATAAAATAAAGATCATTCAAAACGTCTTCCAAATAAGATCAGACACAAATATCAGTTTCAGTTTCTGTTAAACGTTGTAAAAAAATACTACAGCTGACTCTGAATAAGACTCTTTGAGCAAAACACCTGCAGTACTGTATATACACCATGTAGTTCCCCCTGCACCCACCCCCCACCCCTTTCTACTTTATACCAGTGGTAGTGAAAGGCCTGCCTTCTTTCTTTCTCCCCTTTTCTTCTTTCTCCCCCCTTCTCATTTGTCCTGCACATCAGCCTAGATTTTTCTCCTGTTGGGCCCCCCCGTTTTTGCATGAGGATCCAGGATGTGTGTGTGTGTGTGTGTGGGTAGCAGGACGGTCAGATTGGTGTTGTTGCGTGGGACGTTAGTGAGCTGCTGAGGGGTAAACGAGAAACAGTGAGTGACAACAAGAAAATAATGGTGTATGGAGAATGAGTGTGTGAGCGAGTGAGTGAATAAGGAAAAGTGTGTGTGTGAGAGAGAGAGAGAGCGAAGAGGAGAAGACAGAGAGCGGGCCTCAGGGTCGGTGAGGTCAAGACCAACAAGCTCAGATGAAGGATAATCTGTGGAGGTCCCTTACAGTGGGGGGTGAGGCCCCAGTGGAGCACACCCATTCAGACACTCTCTCTCTCTCTATCACACACACACACACACACACACACACACACACCCCAAAATTCTCCTCTGTCTCTTCTCCTTCATCCTCCCTCTCCCTCCCTTTTCTGTTGCTTTCTCTTAAAACCCACCCCTCCTATTCCTTGTTTCTTTTTTCCAACACAGTTGCAGCTGGATTTCAAAGGGCACTTTGCCAGCAGAGAAAGCTGAATGTTTAGCAGGCAGATCCCTCAGTCAGACAGGCTGGGATTGTGGAATTCCTGCCTCCCACTCTTTAGGAACAGTTTTTTGCCCCTTTGGGGGCCCCTGCCATAACTGCCAGTGGCCTCCTCCTCCATCTCCATCTCCAGCCTTGAGCCAGGGTCCTGTTTGCAAATTGAACCTGACAAAAAATAGTGGAACGTGGGGTGGGGTTGGGGGGGCCCACAGTAAAGGATGTGCAGAACAGCAACTTAAAAAAAAAAAAAGGTCACGCACATGTTGCCAAAACACTCTCTTAGTCTTGCATCTTCAAAAGTCAAATAAAATATAATAGTCATAAATCAATAGTAATATTAACTCCATAAGTGATAAACTGCAAAAACAAACACACAATCAATAAAAAATAAATACATATTAGAAACAGATAACAAAGTTATTCTCTTAATAGAAACCCGTGTAAATCTATCTATCTATCTATCTATCTATCTATCTATCTATCTATCTATCTATCTATCTATCTATCTATCTATCTATCTATCTATCTATCTATCTATATGTTTTTGTAGAATAGTTTGACTTTTTGCTTGAACGAGTGAATGGGTATTTATCCTGAAGTCTCTCATGCTTCGAGTCCTCCCTCTCACCTGATACTTCCTCTCCCTGTTTGTCTCAACCCACACGGGCTGGAGTGTGGCTCTGCAGCGAAGCAGGTAGCATATTTGGATGATAAAAAGCTCGCAGAGACTCTTTTCATGTGTTAGACAGATGTTGTGCCTGTCCGTGCTGTAACGCTGTGGAGAGCCAGAGCGTGAGTGAGTGAGATAGATGGATCAAGAGAAGCGGGAGGTGGGGAGGGGGCGAGTAAAAGGAAGAGAGAGGGGGGGGGGGTTACTCAAACCTCACCTCATTCACTTTGGATGCATGTGTGTGTGTGTGTGTGTGTGTGTGTGTGTTGGGGGGTGCAGGAAGGGAGAGATCAAAAAACCTTATGTTACTGTAGCAGGAGCAAACGCTCCTCCAGCTCAGCACCAGCACAATCATTCATCCAGCGTCAGGCTGACAGTACATGCTGACTGGAAGCCTTCTGAGATGACTGCTTTCCTGCCACTTCTACTTCACCACATTCGTAAAGCAAATATTTTATGTTTCATAAATATAAAGTCTTTCTCTCTTGACCCCAGTTGAAGACGGGCCACTCGGCAAATAAGCTTTTCCACACAAACCAGCGATGAGCTCATAGGCAACAAGTCATATATAAAACACACGCGAGGTACGAACAGTAAAACAGTAAAACGCTGCTTACACATGAACGCATCAACAAAAATAATCCAGTAATGTGATATAGTAAACTTTATAGGGAGCTACTTCTGCTTCTGATACTTTTATTACTGACTTATATTATTGTGTATCTAAAGAAAAGCCGTCATAATTCGGAGCAAATGACCTCCTGGGAATGTTACACCGGTTTACAAGGCTATTACTGTAACATGTGTAAAAGCTGACTTCAACCACTATATCTGGTGTTTTTGTCTCATGATTAAGTCTATAACAATGGAACACATTCTACAGGCTCAAAACAATTAATCTGCGCAGTGACAAATAAACAAGTCAGTTACCCTCCAGTTGTATGATGAGGTATTAGGGAGGAAATAGAAGAGGAGCAATTGTTATTAGCAATTAGAAATATTGTTATGATTTTCTGAACTGTTACTCACCTAAGGGGGTTTTAGACTTGTGCAACAGCATCGGAGGAGATGGATGGATGAGGTACGGACACAATCTTTACACAAACCAACCCACCTTTACAACCTTACTCCACACACTCACACATCTGTCTCACAATAGTTGTGAGGACACAACACACAGAAATAACACTCAAACACACACATACACACCATCACCACCACCCTTCCCCTACTGGTGATGTCAGGGCGGGCAGGGGCTCTCTGATAAAAAAAAAACCCTTTGGACTCAGGAGAATAAGAGGGAGAGAGAGTGAGAGGGAGGGGGGGAGAGAGAGAGAGAGATGGAGGAGTGAATGGAGGAGGATATTACAACCACTGCATGGACCGGTGCAGAGGAGCAGCAAGTCACTCTCTGACGCGCTCACAGACGCACAACAATACCAGCAGGAGCCGACACGCGGATCCAGGACATACATGGACTGATATAAATATATATATTTGACATAATTATAATTATTTTTTTTTCACAAAATTTGGAAAAGCTTCTGCAGAACAAGTGGGGTAACTTTTTTTTTTTAGAGTTGGCACTTTGCATTGCACTTCTTTTTCCCTCTGGAGTTTAATTTTTTTTTTTTTGGTTTGTTTGTTTAGTTCGGTTTCACCTTGCAGATGTATTCTGGAACAGGACGCGTTCAGTGACGCCGCAATGGTCAGGTAATAGGACACGAGAGGCTTTGTCCACAGTCACAGTGAGGTGACACCTTCCGTCTATATTGATATCAATAAGAAATCAAAACAAGAAAATAAAACAAATCTTTTTCCACCCCCCATCATTTAAAAATAACATTTTTTTACTTTGCCCTCGTGCGTTTACTGAAAGACGCACAGAAGCGAATGGACGTTTGTTGTTGTTGTTTTTTAATGATTTGATTTGACCTGCATCAGCAGCAAAGTGCCGGAGGCTGCAGCCAGTTTGCGCGCAGTCAACATGGATGAGACAGAGGCGAAGCTTCGCTCCTGAGGGTCCGCGCAAAGTGCCACTGCAGCTGCGCCAACAACACACCTCGCCTGACTGGACTCTTCACATCCATCCATCCATCCATCTAACACCAGAACTACTACCCCAGCCACCGCGTTACGCACTAAATCCACGTCAGATGCTTTGTGTGTGACGTTGGATCCCTGTGGGAATGCACTGATTGTTCGCGTTTGATGTGTTTACTGAAATTGGTTGACTGTAAATTCCCAAACTGGCAACCTGCACGATCTGATCTGAATAGTCTGCTGTCTGCGGTGAGAGCGCGTGCTGCTGACTTGGAAACTAGAGGGAGAATTTGCTGAAACATTTTTTCTCCTTTTATAAAAAATAGCTCAAACAAACTTATACAGTAAATAAATAAAGGCTGCAAAGTGTGCTGCCTTCCCTGACCTGACAAGATGTTGCTGATCAGGCTACTGGCTGTCTTTCTCGCCCTCATCACTAACACGTGGCTGCTCAGCCCGGTGCGCTCCGACGCGCTCAGCCTCTCCAAACGCGCCGTGGCGCGCCGGGCGGACCGCGAGCTCTCCAGGCTGGCAGGTGAACCCTGCGCCGTGCCGGGCGTCTGGAGGTCCCGGCGGCAGCCCCGCTCCCTCTCCCCGTCCCAACACCGCCCTCCAGCGGCCCATTCGAGGACGCACACGAGCCTGCGAGAGCTGTACAGTGTGAGGAGCGCAGCTGCGCTCTGTGCAGGAGGCTGCGGCGGGGACACCGGCGCGCACCGGGTGGAGGAGGCGTTAGGCTGGGCCGACGTGGAGGATGGATATGTTCCGTTGCCTGGGCGGCTGCACGACAAACGGTCCACGGGGGACACAAGAGACCTGGGTCATGTTGGTAAAGACACACCACCACCACCACCACTGGCCGGGGCGTCTCAGGCGAGACGCGCCAGGCGCAGCGCGTCCTCCTCGGGCTCCGGCTCCAGGCCTGCGCGGAGCCTGGACGGGACGTTCCCATACGAGGAGGAGGAGGGCAACTCCAGCTGGGACAAAGTTTTCCCGCACAGCTCCACTGACTCCCGGGGTCTCCGGGTTCTCTACACACTGCAGCGGGGAGACGTGGACCAGCAGTCCCCTACGGCTGCTGTGGAGGACGGCATCGAGGACTACTCCGGGGAGGTGGAGGAGGTGGATGCGCCGGAGAGCCTGCCCGCCGGCGGCTCCTCTGCGTGGGGCACCACGATGCCCAGGGCGCCACCCTCATGGATGACGGCCCTGTACTTCAGCGGGCGCCGGGAGCAGCTGAGGCTGAGGACGACAGCGAGGGTGGAGGTGCCGAGAGCCACGTTCAGCCTGGAGCTGTGGGTGAAGCCTGAAGGAGGACAGAGCAGCCCTGCAGTCATAGCAGGTTGGTGTTCACTCATCCTGCCTACAACACAACACAACACAACACAACACAACACAACACAACACAACACAACACAACACAACACAACACAACACAACACAACACATGACCCTGTCTCTTGGCCTCACTGTCTCAGAGTAGATACACAAATGAGTGATCCCAAACTCTGGACATAGTCCCCTGTCTGTTCTGTCGATTTCAGGACAGTGTACAGTAGTTCTGCTCCCATTGGTTGGATTTGATGTCTTAGATTTCATCAGTCTGCAGCCAGTGTTACCTAAACTTCCTGTCTGCTTCCCCACTATTTCCTGCTCTGTTTCCTGCTCTATGTCACTACACCTGCTAAAGCAATTACTCTCATACACAACCTGCTGCATGCTGTTACTATTAGTCTGTGTCAGCCGTTCCATTAGATAACAACACTCTTGTTGCTGTGTGAAAAAAA